>NMUG010007737.1:0-11942 GCA_002855965.1 Monotropa hypopitys | reverse complement strand
GCCTAATTAAGGACAAGTGTAAAGACTTAATCATAGTCACCTCGGATAATATCTATATTAGATAATTGTTATTCGGGAAGGGGCGTGATAATTTAGTGGTATCAGAGCCTAGGTTTTAAAAATAATCCTAAGAGTGAGGTTATGGGAGGTAGTAATTCAAGAGTATTGTGCGTATTTGTTGACTACCAGGAGGTCTAGCATGAAGAATGCTTGATCACTGTTTCTTTCGGTTAGAAGTCTTGGCAAGTAGATGGATACATATGATTTCTTGAAAGTGTTGAGGTTAGAGACGGATTGTGAGGTCCCGACCTGAATAAATAGGTTAAATAAAGTTTATTATATTTATTTAGAATTTTTGGGATTTCTTAAATCATTAAGATGAGCTAAGGCCCATGGAAATAAAAAAAAGGGGGTTAAAGTTAGGCTAAGAGTCCAAGAAAGCCAAGAGGAAACCAAGCCCAAAGGCTGTCCGAGCAGCCCAGGCCGGACCAGCCCAGGCCGGATCACCTCAGTCGGCTCAGCCGACCAGCCCAGCCCAGCCCCGCACAGGAAAACCGGCTGCGTGGCAGCTCTGCCAGGCGCCAAAGACCCATCCCATCCGGACTGACCCACCGCCTGACTCGAATGGGACAACACAGTTGCAGGTTTCAGACTGTCAGGTCAGGTGCTCAGACCTGACCTGGATGGGACAACACCCTGACTTGTTCGGCAGGAACAAGGAAACATCCAATCGATCATTAAATGAACCCCACTACCTCAGACACTCCGAACCCCTATATAAGCATCCCCTTCCCAAACATTCAAGTCCCATAGCGAGATTCTCCAGAGCAAATTATTCTAGAGTGAGAAAGTTGTTTTCCGACAACTTTACCGTTCGGCACATCTATTCGGCCAAGCCTTAGCCGACCAGACCTTCCCCAAACTTCTCCAAGAAGCCTCCGGTTTGCACTGTTCCGCCCTTGTCCGGACCAGCTCTCCCGGACAACTTTCAGCTCGGCAAGACTTTGCTAGACCAGGAGCCACTCAGGTATACTCTCAGCCCTTCGGTTCTTTTATTGTCCTTATGTTCCTGCTCGGCAAGCCCCCTAAGGGACTTAGTCGCACTCAGCCCAGCTCGGCAGAGAACCTTTAGCTCTGCCGAAGCTCTCGACCATAACATTTCAGTTCGGCACTAAGCCAAACAGGTCCGGTTTCTCTTTGGACTCTCCGGCTGAACCTTATCTCAGCTCGGCACACTTGCCCGGACCACTGCAGAACCTTGCTTATCCCTTATCATGCACTGCCGACCTCCCATATGCCGGAGCACCTCTGCTCGGCAGAATGGACTGTCCGCCATTTCATATGCTCATATATTTCATCTCGGCAATGTACTATGTTGTTCGGACAAATAGTCCAATGAGCTTATATTCCCCTTACCAACACTTTCGACCAGCCAGAACGTCCAAAACAGTTGTTCCCGAGCTGCCATTGTCCGGCAAAAGCCTTGATGGCTGCTCGACAGACCGATAAACTGGAATTCGGCCATCTTTGCTCGGCTAAGTCTCGTCTTGGTCGGCAAATACTCCAGAAACCATTAATATGACCTTGCCAAGCATTTCGACCAATTGTTAATCTGGAACACTAAATCCCCGCACTACTTTTGTCTGACAACTCTTCTAGCTGTTCGGTAGACTCTCTGCCCGGCCAGCTATCAGCTCGGCAGGAGTCAGCTCAGCACTCTGCCAGTTCGGCATCATTCTGCCCAAATGCCCCTTAGCCCGGTAGCCTCTGCTCGGCTGTTCGGCTAATCAAAATGAAAACGTTTCAAGTCAGAACTCTTAGCTCGGCAGTAGGCCCTTCGGCCCAGAATAAAACCCCAGACCAACCATTGCTTAATTTCCCGAACTAGGCCAGTCGGCCACTCTCCTCCGGACAAAATGCTTCGGCCAGAAGCTCGGCCTGACCGACCAGTGACACTTCGGCCAAGCCTATCTAGTAGCCCAGCTCGGCAGAACAGTAATAAATAAATTATGTTAGAACTCAGAAAGAATATTAAGTCATTTTTTGGCAGATTTGAAGGTTTAAAGTTAGTAGAAGATCATCCCAAGAATTAAGGTGAATCACTGTATACCTTGTTTACTCGTACGGATTTATTAAACATGCTAATCATTTGAGAAATATATTTTTATGCTATTAAGCATTCACTCTATTATGTTCTTTCAACAAAAAGAAAATAGCATGCACTCTTCTTTTATTACCATGGATTGACAGACAGGAAAGGTTTTATGATTGAACGGCATGAACGGTGACACGGTAGCTCGCCGCCGGGGGCGGAGTCAGAAATCGGCGAGTAGGGGGAAATAAGGGATCAATAGCCAGATTGATCACAGTGATATCACGACTCTGCATTTTATGCTATCTGGGGTAGCTCCCCAGGGATTACTGGTAACCGTGAATAGTAGCATGATAAAATCATGTCGGAATATCAAATGAATATGGAAATAAACATACAAACAAAAGTAAGCTATGCGCTGAAGGACGTTGAGAAGGCCATATGCTTTACTCAGAAATTCCCATACAGGTTTTTGGGCTAATAAGCCCCACATATTATGTTCGAAAGGAAAGAAAGGTGATTTCGATAACATATTGTTGTCCATGGAAACTTGTAGCCTTGATATATTGTGATTCACTCTAGCTTTTAGCTTATGCGTTTTTCTAAAAGCTTTTTCAGGTACCGACGAAGAATAGCTTGGAGCATAGTCTTTTATTGTACTCCCATTTTTGATTATCGTTTCTTTTGATGTACCCTCCTTGTAAAGGCAATTTATAAGTCTTTCCATCTTTTTGATGTATTATTATTGATCATTAATGAAAATCATGCACTCTGGGTTTTGTTCAGCGTTTCCGCTATATTATTGTTGTGAAATCCCTAAACTCGTTATTAGTAGGCCTTTGCGAGCTCGCTCGTTGGCCGGTCATGGACCCCGATTAAGGTTGGGTCATGACACGGATTGTGAAACATGAAGTGGTATATTGGTCAAAGTAGTAGACGTAAGTGTGCGAGGTGGTTAAGGATATGAAAATTCCTATCTTGATGATACATGATTGAGGACATCTGTTGTTGTTGAGTTTATATTGGAGTAGGAGGTGAGCATGAAAACAGAAAATTAATTGAGAGAAATTGTTAGGGTATTGATTACCCTAGGTGTGATGAATGAACATAAGGTGACTATGGTCACCTATAGCTTGAAAGCGAGGTATTGACTTGGTGAGAGGCAAATCAGAAGTTACTTATAGTATCATTGCCGGATGTTCAACAATAAAGATTCGGATTAGTACTTAAAATAGATTTATGAAAAGCCTCAGTGAATATGGTTGTTTAGAAGTTTATTGACATGAATAAGATATTATCTTTACTTGTTTTAAACAAGAAGAAATGGTTGTAGTGGGTTATGAAACAAAGATTGTAGATTTATCCAAATATGTGCTAAAATTGGTAGATATTGAATACCAAGAGTTGTAGATATCTTGGGAGTGTGTTGGGGACAATATGGTAAGCCATTTGATAACATTATGAGATAGAAACTATGCCTATCTAGTTGAGTTGGCAAGGTAGGTTATTAAACCAGAAGGAGGTTTGATAGGTAGTGAGAAATCTGAAAAGTAGAAAGGATCTAGTAAGTTAAAACCAACGAGTAAGTTAGGACAAAATTCAAGGAAATCAGGTGTAAGGATAATAGGAACACCATATAGAAGTTCCAAACGCGGTGTGCCATATAAAAGTTCCAAACGCGGTGTGCCTGATTACTATGTTGTGAATTGTATGGAAAAAGATGTGTCGTTACCTCTGTGGTGAAAAAGTGTGTATTGTTAAGAGCTATGCTAAGCCGTAAGCTCTAACGGGATCAGTGGGTAGTAGTATTCCAGTAGGTAAAGGAACTGAACCTAGTAATAGTGCTAGAAAAAGTAACAAAACTGGGAGTTTTTCTATAACCCATAGAAGGGTATTTGTAATAATTCACCAGCAAGTGAAAATAATTCCAGAATTATGGTAAAGGTAAGGATAACTCGTTTCTTTATGTTATAACAATATAACCAACATTTTGGTTAGATGAACGTGGAAACGAAATGGACATTGGCAATATCTACGCCAATTGGAGGATAGTGATTATTAGGAAATTGTTCCTAAACGCAAGCGGTCAGTTGAGGGTAGAGTTGTAGGGACTAATCTTATATACCTAGTGATGTTGAATTATGATATGATTTTGGAAAGGAATATCTTAATTAGATACGCCACTATAGAATGTGTTGGTAAGGAAGTCATGTTTAGAGTGTCGGGAGAAGAGGAATTACTTAAAGATGTAATTTTAGCCTTAAAGATTATAGATCTCTTAAAGAGGGATTGTTAAGGGTTCCTAGCTCATATTGATGACATTAGAAAGGAACCGATAAAGTTGTTGGAAATTTCTATGGTAAATGAGACTGTAAATATATTTTTAGTAAGTTGCTGTGCAAAACAAATATCCACTGCCCAAAATTGATGGTTTGTTTAACCAATTGTAAGGGGGTAGTAGTGGCTTCAAAGATTGATTTGAGTCATGATATTACCAAATCGAATTTAGAGAAAGTATTTCAGTAACAACTTGTACGAGATATGACCACTTTAAATCTTTAGTTATGCTATTTGGAGTTACTAAGGCACCGATAATATTTATTGACTTAATGAATATGGTAATTAAACCATATTTGGATTTTTGTGTTTGTGATCATTGATGTATTTTCGTACTAAAGAAGAGTATAAAAAATTAATTGGGGATAGTTTTGGACATTATGAGAGACAATCAGTCATGTGGGGAAGATAGTAAGTGTGAGTTTTGGCTCAATAAATTTACATTCTTGGATATGTTATTCTTTATGATAGGAATTTTGTGGATCTAAGTGAGGTTGAGGTTATGGTGAGTTGGGAGAAACCAATTGGGTGTTGATTTTAGATGAAATATTTAGATTGGAAATTTATGAAATTTCAGATTTCTAGATATGTGTATTGAAGAAATGAGATTGTTGAATAGTGAGAAAGAATGAGAGATTTCCGGAAAATGGCTGGAAGTGGGAATTAGAGCAGAGGGGAAATACTGCAGTTCTAATTTCCGGAAGAAGAGGCTTATTTTTCCAAAAAATTGGGAAGGTTGGGACTTAGGGTTGAAGTCAGAAGAATCCATTTTCGGAAATATGGGAAATGGTTTACCAGAAAAGGGCTTGCAGCATCTGGTTTAAGAGTCACTTAGATGTGCTTTTCCGGAGAAAGGGAAGCCAATTTTTGGGAATGCCAACAACAACATATCCCTAGGAAATTCTAGAATTGTGACTTTTCGGAAGTTGGAGTGTTAATTTCCGGTAAGGCATGTGTAAAACCAACTGATTTCCAGAAAACCACACTGAATTTTCGGAAAACCAAAAGTTGTGTCAAAGTAACCACTTGAGGCTTAATCTACACTGATTAGGCAATTAGAACCCCACAGAAGTAGTTGCTCTATGTATGAATTAAAATCGGCAATGGTTGTATTTGCCTTAAAATTGTGGCGACAACGTTTGTATGGGTGACGTGTGAAATTTACCCTGATTGGTCTGAGATATTTTTGTAAACCTAAAATGGACTGGACAACAAATATGTAATGAAAAAGTATTAGAGTTTAGTACTCCAAATGATGGTGGTGGTTATTTAATGGAAGGATGCATGCATGTTTGGTAATCCTATCTTGAAACGAAAGATTTTGAAAGAAACCCATAGTTCTGCATATGCTTTGCATACGAGCAGTACAAAGATGTATAGGAATTAAAAAATACACTTTAATGACTGATGATGAAAAAAAGAGAATTGCAAAATTGATAAACTATTGCAAAATCTATTGTGAAACCTTTATGCGTTAAATAAGATTAATCAATTAATGAAAGGATTTATTAAGAGATAAATATGAGATTAAAATCATTTAAAATATTATGAAATAAAGTAAAAATATCCGAAATAATTTTAGAAGGTTGATTAAATCAAGTAAGATTTATTGGAAATTTTTTGAGAATTTTTTAGAGTTTTAAATAAGAAAATAGAATGAATAAAGGGAGTAATTTCAAGAAAATAATAAGTCTTAGGGGCTTATGTGCAAGAATCAAAAATCAAAGAAAGAAAATGTGATTTTTGGAGGGGAAGTTAGAAATGGCTTCTCTGTGTCGATGGAAGAAGATGACACATAGGGGATGGATACAAATGCGATTATATACGTAACTATATGTGTGTGTTGTCAAAAATCTATGTGAGGTGTCGAGAGATGAAGCTTTACTAGAGTATTTGATCTGCAAGGTGTCGTAATGGTTGTAAATTGTTAGATTCGAAATTGAAAACATAAGGGACCAAAATATGTATATAGAGTATAGCATATATTGAATTACTCATACATCGTGAAACAATCTATAACTAAAATTCGGGAGAGAGAGAAACAATAGGGAAGTAAAGGCAATTGTTTGAGTACGTGAGAAATCAGTGGCTGAAGAAGATTGAAACCCTGAATTAAATTAAATTCAAGCGAAGAAGACGATGAATAGTAGTCTCTGAAGAAACCCAACTTCGCAAAGATCAATTGAATTATCAAATTAATACCAAACGAGGTATTTTTCGTGTCTAAATTCATGTAATCGCTTGTATTCAATCTTAGGATTTCATAGAATTTTATTTGAAAAAAATTGATTGAGTTTTGAGCTTTGAATCGATTTACAGAACAAAACCATGAAAATTATAAGTTCTGTGATTTTCTATGATATCGGTACCACTGTTTCTTATGATACCAGTATCCTAGGAAAATGCCTTAAGCAATATCACAGAATATATGAAACCGGTATCCTAGTTATTCTCTATGATACCGGTATCCCAGTGAATTTTATGATACCGGTATCCCAGTGAATTTCATGATACCGGTACCCCGCTATTTTATGATACCGGTATCCCAGTGTTCGGCAAAAACAGAAAAACTAAAGAAAATCATAAAAATTAAAAAAAAAACAGAAAATAATAAAAAGAAATAATTGATAAAAAGGAAGAGAATTCATTGAATTAAATATTGCAATCGTTATGACCAAAATAATGTTTTAAATAGTTCAATCTATGAAGTATTGATAAAATGTTAGTATCTTATATAAAACATTAGTTGTTAATAGGTTTAGAGTTGCCGTCAACATCCACCGCTCCGGGAGAAGGGAAAAGTATTGTGTAAACCACTCCTTGAATAAGGTGAATATTTCAAGAGCTTTATAAATAAGATGATAGAACATCTATATATATATATATATATATATATATATATCTTGCATAAAGAAAATCATTGGAGAAATTTGTCATTGAAATGGTTTTAATAGCAAATGGTAAAAGAAATGATTTTGTTGGCTATTGTAAAATATATTTGATTTCAAAAGACAAGATTTGATTCCATATGAATTTAAGTGAAAAATGGTATATTGTTAAAGTGGTTTGTAAAAGAGAAAGGAAAGGATTTTTAGATATGTACATTAAAAAGGTATTTTAGAAGATCTATATGGTATCGTACTTTTATAGCCTTGAAACCTACCTCGGGGTTTATGTCGAGGAGTTTGTGGCCTAAAAGGTATATGGTGATTATATATATATGCACCTGGAGGTTTGGGTGTTAGTACCTTACCGCTGGGAGGTGGAGCGCCCCCAAGTTCATCATATGTGTACTTATCGGAAATGATTCATTGGGTAACAGATCTGGAATTAACATTGGTCAACGGATTTGAATGACCCTTGGCTATATTAGTAGAAAGTATGTAATATAAATGAGATAAGAAGATATTGAAAAGATCCCTACTCGATCTTAATATTGTGATACAGTTGATGGATCATTATTGAATCCAATGGAAACTCTATTGAGAAAAGGAAGTTGAAAAAGTGATATTATGAGAAGCATAAAAAGATATTTGGAAAGGAAAAGAAGAAAAATATTTTGAAAAGTGTTTCTTTTAAAGAAATTAAAGAGTTTAAAGGAAGATGATTAGTTGTATATAAAAAGGAGAAAATCCTATGTTTTAAATAAATTGTTTTTGAAAAGAGATATAAGATATTTTGGAAATGGGTTTTGTCACTTACTTTACTTTCTTATTTGCATAGTTCTTATATATTCACCATGCCGTCGTGCTGACGTGTTTTTACATGTTTTCTAGGTGATCGCGATTAGCGTTGTACACCTGTTCAGCTGTAGCGCAGTAGTTAGAGTGGAGGTTCTGTCCGTTTATGTTTTAGTAGATAGTAGTTCAGTTTTTATTTTTGTAGTTTGTATCAGGCTATGATGATATCCAGTTGTTTCAGTTTTATTTGGGCCCGAGTCTTGTTTATACCAAGTTTGTTGAGTCCCGTTATTTCATCACTTGTACTGTATTTATGAGATCAGCAGTTTTAGTTTTCAGTTATGTTTATATTTAGAATTGTTGTTAGTTGTAATTTGTTCCTATGATATTGCTACGTCACTAATCTGGTAATTACCTTGGTAATTATCGGGTTCGGTCGTGACATCTATCCATACTTGAATAAAAGTAAGAACCCATGACTAGGGATTTTGTGAGAGATTTACATTGTCATTGTAAAGAGTTTGATTTAGTGTAAGTAGTGATTAACCGATTGACAAAATCAGTTCATTACATGCCAGTGGAAGTTATATATAGTTGAGAGATGTGCCAAATTTATATTAAGAAAATCGTGCGAGTACATAGTATTCCAGTGCCAATTATTGGTGATGGAACTTTGGATTAGCCTTTAACAAGTTTTGAGCATTTTTTTTATATTTAATACAATTTTTGTCCTGAGACGTATGGATAATCTGAACGTATTATGCAGATTGTAAAAGAGATGTGTGAGCTTGTATGTTTGAGTTAGGTCAAAGTTGTAATGAATACCTAACATTGGCAATGCCATGAGTAATAACAACTATTAAGTGGTATTGGTATGTCATCGTACTGAGAATTGTATGACCATAAATGCAAGTCATCAAATTGATGAAATAATGTAGGTGAACGCCAGTTGTAGGGATTGGAATAAACCTGCAACCAACTGATAAAGTTAAACTTATTAGAATCGAATATTGAAGATTTGGTATGTGGTTGAGTGAATCTTTAAAAAAATATGATATGTTCCAAGGAAAAAGGAAGGGATTGGGTCCAAGGTGTATAGGGTCATGTGAAACTATAAATGAAGTTGGAACTATGATGTATTGATTGATTTTATCTATGGAACTTCCTCGTTATGTGATGTGTTCCATATATCTATAATAAAGAAGTGGATGGCAAATAAATTCCATGTGTGGTAAGATAGGGTCTGACTTATTATGTGTTGAGGAACCAAAGGAATGTCCATGGTTATTGTGCTGTAGTAAGTATAGTTTATAGAAAGAACCATTTGGAAAATTGAGGGATGTATATGATCTCTCTCCAATTCAAACATTTCCTAATTTTGAGGAAGACATTTTCTAAGTTGGGAAGGATTGTAATATCGATCCTAGAAAAATTCTATTGTATGTCATTTTATGAATAAAAGTACAAAGGGAATGGTAATTAGATTGATTGATTACCTAGAGGATGGTGATGATGTTAACAAATTAAAAAGTATGTATAGTAGAGACTGAAGTGAAAAAAAAAAGAGTTAGAAAAATCTGGAACTAAAATTAAATCAAGAGGTTGTAAGCCTCAGGAGAAGGGCTGGAGCAGCCATCCATTAAATGGTAATAAATTGAGGGAATAGGAGAGGAGTTGGGGTTGAAGCATACTGGAATGTCCAGTGAGGAGGAAGAGAAGTTAGGGTGGAATTACATGTGAATTACCAGAAAAAGGAGGTGAAACTTCCGGAAAATAGAGGTGCCCCTAAGGTTGTTCTTCCGAAAACATGGAAAGAAGGAAGACTGGAATTCCGGGAATGCAAAGGAGGAAAATGGAGAGTGAACTTCCGGAAATTCGAGGAGTCTTGAGTTTTTGAATTTCCGAAAATGTAGGAGTACACATAGAAGCTGGTCTGTTAGAAAATCAAACAGAGGCTGTCAATTTCTAGAAATGAAGAAGTTTATTTCCAGAAATGTGTGTTAAGATTAGAATTGTCCAAATTACGGTAGAAGACAAGAATAGATTTGGTTGGGAATCGACCATTAATGGTTTTAGATAAGGAATTAAAATCAGTGTGGCAGTATTCGGAGTTATGTGATTATGTGGCATCAAATTGGAATACAAACAAAGAACTAAGTCGGCTGAATTTAAGAGTTAAACGGTGAAATCGCTAAGGGATAAAATCGAGAGAGAGAGAGAGTGAGAGAAACCTTCAGTGGATTAGGAATTCACAAGATTAGGATTGAAGGGTTTCAGAGATTCAATTGGGAGCTGATAAGGTAAATCTCTAAAGCCTCATTTAATTGTTGAGAAGTTAGGTAGTTCTTAATTCTTAACTGGGTTTAAGAAAGTTCGAAGTAAGAATTGATTTATGGTTGTTTAGGACAAGTTATGAGTTTTAATCCAAATAAATAAATAATTGATTCTCCTGAATTAAACAAGAACTTAGAGTTGATGGGTTTAACCAAAAATTTCTGGGTGTTGAACAGAATAACAAATGAATTCAATTATGAGAGTGAGTAAGAGGTTACTGGATTTGGGTGAGCGGATTAATTAATGATTAATCTAGAGCGCCAAGTGACTAAAGAATCCAATTTATTTGTTGACCTGGAAATTGAATTAATGAGTCTAATTAGATGTTGGTTTGAAGATTGATGGAATTAGAGGGAAATTCTAGAATATGAATTATGAGAATTTGTGGAAATTGAGGAAGGAAGATCTACAATCTGGGTATTAGAAGTATTTTAGAACCAATTTGGGATTGATTAGTTGAACTGATTGATTGATGGGTTCCCTAGGATTCTAGAATATCTCTAATGAATCAATTATTGGGGAACTTTGATTGGTTAGTTTAATAAAATCTAAATGGGAATTGATGAACCTGAGAAGGAAATTTTGGATTTAGAATCGGTTAAATAAAGTTCCAATGGATATAAGATATTCATATCAAACTAAGTTAAATTGTTTAGAATTTAAACATAATTATATTGATCTTGAACTGAAATGATGCTCTGTTTTAAGATTACAGAATAAAGAATTAGATAGAAGGACAATAAGTATAGAAATTAGGGAAATTGAACCATTACTGGTAAAGGAAATGAGAATTTCCAGAAGAAGAAAGAAGAGGAAATAGATGGAAAATGACATAATGGAGGATTCTCTTTTACCGGAAATAGGAGTATGTTTTTATGAAAATTGTGATGTTTAAAAGATGGGTTAAGAATTAAATAATGCATTACCGGAAAAGAGAGTCCACATTACCGAAAATAAGAGTATAACAGTTAGTTGCACGGAATTACAGAAGTTTCCATTTTTGGAAGTATGAAATTTTTGGAAATTTGATAAGTCAGGAGTTGAATTAAGAGACAAAGATGTGTGTTTCCAGAAAATGGGTTATTCATTAGCGAAAAAGGGGGTGCGACATTTACGTGATAAATCGAAAAAATTATGAATTACCGGAAAATCAGGTGTCCATTACCGGAAAACAATGTATAAAATCAACTGAATTTTGAAAACCAAGTGTAAATTTCCGGAAAACCAACGATTAAATAAGAATGATCATTTAAGGCCCAATCTAAGTTTATTTAAGCAAAGTCAAGGCATAACTTATCTTCATAAACATGTTAAGAAAAGTTAAAGAAGGGTTTTGAGATTTCAAATAAGTGTTACTTAATTTTGTAAATTTAAATGACTGTCATTTCATTATATATGATTATAAATCTTATTTCAGGAGTTGATACCAACACAAGGGAAGTGCCAAAGAAATAATTTGAACTAGGATACAAGGAATAAGGTGAGTGAATCTATACTCA
>NMUG010007736.1:0-11940 GCA_002855965.1 Monotropa hypopitys | reverse complement strand
GCAGGGTAGTCAGGCAATAGGTACGGCGGCTGAGCGCATCGGCCACCCTATTCTGGATTCCTGACTTGTGTCTGATGGAGAAGGTGAACTGTTGGAGATACGCAGCCCACCGCGCATGCCTTGCCGATAGCTTGTCTTGGCTATTAATGTGCTTCAAAGCATCGTGGTCAGAAAATAAGATGAAATCACTCTGGGACAAGTAAGCATACCAGTGCCTGAGTGCCTGGATAATGGCATAGAATTCCACATCGTAGGTGCTGTAATTGGCCTTGGCCCCGTGTAGCTTTTCGCTGAAATATGCTATTGGCCTTCCTCCTTGGCTAAGGACAGCTCCTACTCCAACTTTTGATGCATCACAATACAACTCAAAGGGGTTAGAGAAATCTGAAAGTGATAGAACTGGAGCGTTGATCAGCTTCTGTTTAATCTCCTCAAAGGCCTATGTTGCTGCGTTTGACCAGCTCAACTTCCCCGCCCGCATGAAATCTGTAATTGAAGCCATTATGGTGCTGAAATTGGGGATAAACCTTCGATAAAATGATGCCAGTCCATGGAAACTGCGGGCATCGTGGATGTTTTTTGGGGTCGTCCAGCTGCGAACAGCCTCTACTTTTGACTCATCTACCGAGATGCCCCTGCTGGACACCACATAGCCAAGGAACAGCACACTATCAGTCATAAATGAACATTTACCCCTGGCAGCGAAGAACTTGGCCTCCTGCAGCAAGCACAGGACTGGACGCAAATGCTGCAAATGCATAGAATGATCTGGGCTGTAAATTAAGATGTCGTCGAAGTACACCACCACAAACTTCCCAATGTACGGTCGGAACAGCTGGTTCATGATACGCATGAAAGTACTTGGGGCATTGGACAAACCAAATGGCATGACCAGCCATTCATACAGCCCCTCTCGCGTCTTGAAGGCAGTCTTCCATTCATCGCCCTCCCGAATGCGGATCTGGTGATATCCACTCTTCAAATCAAGCTTTGAGAACACCGTTGCCCCACTGAGCTGGTCCAACAGATCATCAAGCCGTGGGATGTAGTCATTGTTGTCGTAAATGTATAGTATCTCATAGGATGCCCATTCGAACCACGAGTTGGCTATAAAATCATTGGGAGTCTGGTGATGGGAGGACTAACCATTTTTATCTCCCGACTGGCACTCGGGTGGGATACTTCAGTCAATGATCGGGGCCTTGTCCGAACGGTTGTGATCGTTCTATTGGCCAATACTTTCCCTTGTTTGCCTCCATGAAGTGTTCAGTTCTGTGTCTTTTCGAGGGGGATACTTCCTTCTATTGTCTCGCCTTTCATCAGAGAGGGATGTAGAGAAGGTGGAATGGAGCACCAGGTCGGTAAGCTTGCAACGTAGACTTTTAGGGTTGAAATCTTAGTATCCCTTTGTTTAAGCTACCTCTCCCCAAGAATTGAAGAGGAAGGGATGATGTCCGAATTAGGGATAGTGGCCAAAGTGGAGCCCATCAACCCAACTGAAACATGGGGCATCAGAGGAGAAGGCGGAGGTGCATCATTGGTACCAGAATGAGGAGGGTTTTGTCCACCCATGGAGTCGATCTAGAAGAGATGTGACGATTTAAAAAATCAAGCAAAAAGGGAAGGAGCAATCCACTAGAATTCGAGACAGTTTCCCAGAGGAGTCACCAAATGTGGTGTCATGCAACCTAAGGGTCTACTTGGTTCTTCTGCTCTCCTAAGGGAGGTTGCCAGAGTGGAGGAAACTCGCCTAAGAAGATGATCGTGCGTACGGTACGACAAGGCTTAAACAAACAATGAGTGTTAATCCAGTCGACGATGACCGAAAAGGGCCTCTAACAATCAAGTTAGTGTAGGAAGAAAGAAGGGTAAACAGGATACACAAAGACTCTAGATAGAGAGAGTTCAGAATGTCTAATCCAGAGACATTATACATCTTTCCTTTATATAGGCCACGAAAATTGGTGTCCAAGTAAGCACATGTCTAACGCGTGCGAGGCTCCTGATGACGTCAACCATATCCCAACAACAAGGGTTTGTTGTAACTAACAGGCCATATCATCATATGTACGAACGAGCCCCCATGTGATCGCTTTGGATTCCATTCGTCATGTAATGGCCCTGACTGGCAGTCGTTTTGATCGGTCTGTCGACTGAACCCTCCGGCATATACACTCCATGCAAAAGTAGATGTTGATTGTAACACCCGTCTTAGAAAATTCGTCACAATTTAATTTTATTGCAAGTTTAATTCTGTATTTAGCTTAAAATAAAAGAATTTTCATGTTAGAATAATAGGAATATTGGGTAAAGAAAATCTTAGAAAACAAGGTTAAGGGTGTGTTAAAAGGGTGCGTAATGAGTCGTGGAAAGTTGGGTTAAATTGCTGGAAATAGGCCTAAAGAATATCCGTATATCGATATATGCACAATGGGGAAAGTCCCTATATTGAAATATGAATCTACTGTTCATTGATCTATGGCCTAAGGTATGACCATATTTCGATATGTGTCAAGGCTAAGAATGAGCACATATCGAAATACAATGTTTTTTTTCATTGTTCTTTGGCTTAGGAATGAAAACATACCGAAATGTACAAAGGGTGCACACTTTGATATGTGTGACCATGCGGTGGTCACATATAGAAATGTGTCCAGGAACCAATCGATATATGATCTAACTATTGGTGAATGGGTATGTGAGATGTCTATATCGAAATGGGAGGAAGTGACACATTTCGATATGTGTAGGGGCACATATCGATATGCGCATCAATTGTGAGGAATGAGTATGCCATAAAGGTATATCAGAATGTGAGGGAAATGGATCATATATCGAAATATAACAAAATGGAACATAGTACATATCGAAATAAGAAGAATTTACATGTGTCGAATGAAAATGGAGAGGTGTGTTTTGTTGGTATCCGAAAATCTATTACTCTAAAACGGTGGATGTGTATCCACATTGAGAATTTAGAAATTTCAAAACATTGTAGAGAGAGAGAGAGAGAAGAGACCCGTGAAAGTGCAAGAGGGGATTTTGGCTGGAATTGGTTTGCGTTCTACATAGGAATTCAATTAATCGGGTAAGAGACACGTAACTCCCTTTTTGGTTTGTGTTTAGGTTGTTGATTTCGGGAATTTGTGGGTTATGAAAATAAAATTGAGAAATTAGTTTAAAACTTTGAAAATGAGTTTGTGGGTGAAAATTCTTTTTAATTAAAGGGTTTGATGGGTTAATTCACCCTTGTTGCTTGATTTTTGAAGTTTTTCATGGGTTTTGGATGGAAATTAGTAAAGGGATTTCAGAGCTTTGGAAAATGGGTTTGCGTAAGTGTTTCTGGGTAAAATTGATAGATTCGGTTGATTTAAGTTGTGTTAGAATAAATATATGTGTTTGGGAAATGTTTTGTATTAATTATTGAACTCAATCTTTAGTTGATTTGGTCTAAATTTGATTAAGAATGTTTTGGAAGAAGATGAGCAGTGTTCATGGAGTTTCTGGGTTTTGTTCGAAGGGGCTCACATATCGATATATGGATTAGCCACATATCGATATGTGATGTCAGTTATGTCATTCGATACGTGAGGTTGGTGGACATCGATATAAGTTCAATCGAAAGGGGAATCTGGGCCACATATCGATATGTGACCCATATCAAAATGAGAAGGGGGGGCACATATCGATATGTGTGGAGGTGGGAAACCAATAGGTATGTGGATCAGAGGGACACATATCGATATACGATAAGCGCATATCGATATGCAAGCTCACTATTGGACTGTTGGCAGTGAATGGAAAAAAGGAAAATAAATAAAATCAAAATATAAATAAAATAAAATATAAATAAATAGAAAAGGGGGTAAAGAAATGGGAATTAAGTAAAGGTTGATTATGCGTTTCAATCGTGTCATTTATGCCTTTGCTTTATTGTTCAAGATATAATTTGTTTCGGTTACTGACGATTTTAGCTTGGACAGATGGGAAAGCTATCGGTGTCGAGTCCTCTAAAAAGTAAGGGCAATCGACAATGGCACAACAAAGCACCGTGAGTATGTTAGTTGCATTTTTAATTTAAGCAACTTTTTTATTATGTGTAAATGTGGAATTGGGGTATCATCTGTGTGAATGTGAACTGGGGAATCATCTATGTGGCCGAGTGGTCATGGGCGGACGCGCCAAAGTACCCTAATGATGTGCTTGTCGTGAATGTGTTCCTATACGGCTTTGTCGTGGATGTGTTCCTATACAATGGTTATGTGGTTGTTTACAGTAATTTCCATTTTGTTTAAATTATTGTGTAGCTTACATATTCTTGTGTTTTCCATTTATGGATGTCACAGAGTTGGATACAAGAAAAGAATAAGAGTTGTGGTGGTCCATTACTAGTTCGGGAGAGTCGCACCTGATTGACCTAGACATGACTCATATTCCTCAGCACTTGTGCTTTTAAGTTAGTATGTAGACCAGGACAATGTAATTTATGCTTTTATTTTGTTTAAAGTGTGATGTATCAAGAGAACAATTGTTTAACTTAAAAGTTAATTTATTTCCACGGCAGATTAGTGTATCTTCATATGTTAAGATAACATGGTATTCCTTTTGTTTATGGAATCGAATTAGGAGCATGATTATGTGTGTGGAATGGAATAATCGAATGAAAATAAATTAGTCACATTATGACTTAAATGGAATGAATAATCATGATTGTCCTGCCGCGTTGGCCCTGCCCGGTGCAGCCTTTGTAGAGTAGTGTAGTCGGGACGGGGCACGACATTGATTCTATGAAGTCTTTTGGTTCGCCATGTATGTCGAAGGGCTCAGGGGACCGCAGAACCGGCCATCATTTGGGTACTCCTTGGACGTCCAAAAGATGCATGTGTTTGCCAGAGGAACCGGTAAACCGGACGGCTTATGGTTACCCCAGGCAGCCGACTAAAGCAGTGGGAAAGATTGTCATGACCGTTGGGCCGAAGCCTATGGCTTCCCCTCCGGTGTCCGGCCTAACTACATGTTCCAACACCCACTCTCCTATCTACTTGCTTCGTTTTTTTGTATAAACTCAACCGAGTAAAAACTTGTGCTAAAATTGAAATCCCTTCTATATTAAGTAGTAAGATTTCTTTCTATTTTAGCCCCCCAAAAAATCAATGTTAGACATCAATGACTTTCAGAGTATTCTTTAGTAGTTTATCTAAAGGAAAAATGTAATGCAGTCCACAAAACCATAGTAGCAAACGAACTGCTGTGAAATATTATAAATATGTATCCGAAAATCTTTGGTAAATCTTTTTTTTAAATGATTTTTTTACTGCACGCCTAGCTAACAATGTAGTCGCTCATTTAGTAACAAACTAACAATTAAGTGCAGAAAATCTTTAGCATGGGGAAAATGCAGTAAGGTATAAAAAAAACTTCAAGTAAATCATTCGTGTGTATTCCTCCATCGTATCATGACAAGATACGCTCTCTCCGAATTAAACGTATCCTTTACATACTCTATATCATGGAAATGAGGTAAGTGACTTCATTTCAAACAATGCAATCTATGGAAAATAAAGAAATCTGCATATTGGTTGTGCATGATGATCCAATATATCGTAATATTGTCGCCAAGATGCTTCAGTACTGCAGTCATTATGAAGGTATTGAATTTGAAACTACACGCATATAAAGATTTTGTTTTTGTATAAAATTTGAACACTTTTTTTTTCAGGTGGGTATTGATTTTCATTGCTGTGTTCATGGAATTGTTCTCTTTTTTTGTGTATGGCTGTTGCATGGTAAGACAAATTCAATATCAAGGCTGTCTTAAATCTGAACAAATGATTTTCTTGTTCCTATCAGTTATGAAGCAAAGAATAGGTGATGCTTTAAGCACCATCAGGGAGAAAAAAGACAGGATAAACCTCTTTGTAACAGATATTGATCGGTCAAATACAAATGGATTCGAGATCCTCCAATACATCGAAAAGGAATTTAAGCTGGACATCATGTGTAAGTATAATTTCCCCAGTGCTTATTGAAATGAAAATTTTGGAAACTTAATGTAGGTTGGAGTTAAAACTGCATGTAGGTAGACTAAAAAGTTTTGATCAGTTTTTGTTGTTATATGCAGTGATGTCCCCTTACGAGAACGCGAAACTTGCCTCCATATGCCTCACTAGTAACGGTAAAATGTATTTTCTGAAATCTTTGAGCGTGAATGACTTTAAAAGCCTCTGGCGATATGCGTATGCGGAAGAAACCAGTGATGAAGAAAAGACACAGCAACTGGATGAGAATACGGATGAGGAGGATAGTTTTTTGAGGAATACATCATTATTTGGCAAAACGACTCAGGGAGGCTATCGAAAACGTAAGAGAAGAGAATCCAAAGAGAGAGATGAACAAACTGATGGTACCAGCGATGACGATTCTCCAAATGAAAAGAGGCAAAGGGTTGTTTGGAATGATTGGATGCATCATAAATTTGTGGAGGCCATTAAACAGTTGGGTCCTGAAAGTAAGCTGTCAGTTTGTCTTTTCTTTGTTCCAACATTGTCTTCCTTTTAACAATGAAAATCTATACTCTTTATAAATCACTTATTGGTTTTCTTCTTCGTCTTTTTTTTTTTTTACCTCAGGGGCTTTTCCGAAGAAAATATTAGAACTCATGAATGTCCCTGGATTGACAAGGGAAAGTGTTGCTAGCCATTTGCAGGTTTGTTCTAGTTGAGATATGAGGATTTTCATAAAATGTTTTCTTGAAATTTTTTGTTCAAGTAGTGCAAATTAACAGAAATCATTCTGTTCTTTAGGACTTCGTTTGGATCTTGAATTTGAAACGTATTTGTTTAAATAATTAAACATATATTCATGAATTTAATTTGATATTTAAAGCAAAACACTCTTTAGCACATGTACAAGTTAATGAGAAATCTGATGCATGAAGGCCATTTATTTTGGAAAATCTGCAACAATGATATCTAAGATTCTAAATCACAACTTAGCAAATAGAGATGATATATGCAATATCAGTATTTAGTGTTAATAAATTACACACGTGGAGCGAAATAGGTTCAAGGAAGATAAGACAGAACCAATTAGGTCGAGAAGCCATTTACCACTAGGCTATAACCCATGATAATTGTGATAAATGGTGTCGATTGATGGTCTCCGATCTCTTCTTATGAAAATAAATATCTTACCTTTTTGCAGAAATACCGCCAGGGCGTGAAGCGAGCTGAAGAAGTGATGCAATCAACTGGTTCTGGTTTTGGACCTAACTTCGTCACTCATCTCAACCAAAAATGCTTCTCGTCAAGCCATTCTGCAACAAACTTGGGAAATCTTCTATATCTCAACCAACAGGGATCCAACTACTCTTGTTTATTCCACCCTGATGCATCAACTAGTACATCAAATTTCGAATATGAACAAATGCTTACTGGGACATACCCATATGGTTTCCGCGGTGTTTCTTCGCTTGATGCATTAGCACGAAACAGCACGAATCTCTTTGATTTTGGAACTACAGAACCGTATTGCCTGACAAGCTTGGCTCAAGTGGATTCAGGAGGTGTACCTGGCACCCAAGTATATCATACTCATGAGACCAGAAAAAGTTATCCAAGTTGTAATGCTGTTAGTGCATATGTGGGATATAGGTTAGCAGGTAATGGAAAGTCAGTCGAATCAGGCCAAATGGTTGTTTCGGGCGATGAAGAGAAAAGAACAGACAAAGTTGGTCTATTTGCAGGAGGTAGTGGGAATGAAAACTTAGTTCAAACACCTTTAGCATCAGGCGATTTCATTCCTCAGCAACAACTTTTCTCAGCTACCAGTCCATTCGGGAGTGCATGATTTGGACACACTTCCGGATGAAAGCTTAGTTCAAAATCCTTTGACATCCGGCGATTACAATTCCCCACAACAAGCTTCTCAGACACCAATTGCTTCATTACCGCATGATTTAAGCTGTCTCGGTGGTGAAGATGAAGTTGATCGTCTGCTGGATGCATCAAGGAGCACGAGTCCTCAATTCTTTTGGAATAACGATTTCGATGATGCCCTTTTCAACCATACTCGCTAATCTTTTGCTGGAAGTGGCGAAGTCACTATTGATCTAAATAAAGTTGGACGTTTACACGCATTGAGCCTGTGTTAGGATTTAATATTTGAGGAAGAATTTGTGCAGGAAAAATAGCAGGATGGGAAAATACTTTTGACATCCACTAATCTTTCCCTAGGTTCTCTCTTTCCCCTCTACAAAAATCCAAGATCCAAACATCGCCTGACTGAACAATCATAGCATTGATTAGCTTCAAATATATAGGGTTTAGAGTAGATTTTAGCAGGTAGTAAATACTTTTGATAGTTTGGACCCGAAATTGTACAGTGGCTTGTACAGAACTGATGTTTTGGCACTATTTATATGGATTTTGTAGCCATTTTATTTTACTAATTGACTCTGAAAACTTGGCAACTCTAAGATGATACTTCTGTAGTAGGAAAAACTTTGCTCATGTAAGGGGTGGAGTTGAAATAGGTGAAAGTTTGAAGG
The DNA here is from genome assembly GCA_002855965.1 of Monotropa hypopitys. Lineage (NCBI taxonomy): Eukaryota > Viridiplantae > Streptophyta > Magnoliopsida > Ericales > Ericaceae > Monotropa > Monotropa hypopitys. Next base: position 3,392 of record NMUG010007736.1, on the reverse strand, counting down.
TGGAAAGCACATAAAAGTTTGAAATAGGTGTTTGGGAAGGAGCAATGACGAAAACAATCTTAAACTTTAGTAATAATACATAAAGTAACTGTGCTCAGACTCGAACCCAAGACCTTAAAGTTATTAGGTAAAACCAAAAAAAAATTCCAACAATCCGTGGCTCGTGGGTTCGTGGGAATGTGTCCCGTGTCACGGGCGGGCCTAATCTTTTTATAAAAAAATCCAATAATGATAATTGGATTGGGCTTGGGCTTATGTGTTGTGAATGGGCTCGGCATTTGCTTGTGAGCTTAGTGTTCTTGCCATTTGTTGTGGGCTTGTGGGCCTCCGGACTAACCCTTACCTGACCCAACCCAGAATCCTTTCACCTCCTGTGGCTATACAACTCCTGCAGTATAACAGCAGCATTTGCTACACCTAACAGCTTCATTAGCTGCAGCATTTGCTACACCAGTTGCTGCAGACCAAAGGTCTCAGCATGGGCATCCAACAGTCTCCCCTTTGTTATATATTGGCAGTGTAATCCTTCTACTATTCATCCGAATTTTCAACTACTTCACATTGCTACAGCAATCATCCTTTCAATTTCTTCAATTGTTCAAAAGAGAGTAAGTTGCACATTGCTGTTCGATTTCAGGTTTGGTTCTAGTACAACCACCTGATTCCCGGTTGTACACTGGGACACTTTGATCTATCTCAAACCCCTTGCACCTCCGGTGGGGGCGGCTAAAAGTGTTAAGGGAATTGTATAATCACAGGTCTCTGGGTTTTATTTTTCTTGGTTTTCTATTCTGTTCTAACAGTTCTAGATTTTTTTTAATTTCTATTTTGTTATGTTCTAACAGTTTTTGGTTTTACTATTTCTATTTTCGACAGATTATTCATACAAGCTTAACATTTTTTTATCAAAACTTGCCTTCTGGATAATCTGTTTTCATACTAAAATCTTGTTGTTTTATTTATGGAAAATCTTTCTGTTTTCTTGTTGTTTTTGTTAATACAGTTAACTGAATTCCCTTAAACATTCTGATCAGTTTTTGTTTTACAACAATTTCTGTTCTTGTTAATTTTCTCAAACATTCTGATTAGTTTATGCTTCAAGATTTTGTGTTACAACAGTTTCTGTTTCACAAAAAAATTATTTACGTTTACATTCTGATCAGTTCATTACTGACTATTTTACAATTTTGATTCTAAACTGTTTTACAACTTGTTTTATCAGAAATGACTTCACAACAGTTTGAGGATTTCCTCTTTTCTGATATTGAGAATCACGCATTCAACGCTGAAATTCCACAAGTCGATACTGGTTTTGGAGCTGATAACCATCTTGTTGATGGGGCACCAAATGTTGCTGTTTCTGGCCTAAATGGTTCTGTCCACCCTACTGGTGGCAATCCATTCGTAAAACAGATTTTCTTTGGGAAACCCTTCGGCTATCAGCCCGGGAATCCATTTGGAAATCCACCGGTGGTTAGACCTGCTGTCTCTTCCACAACTGTGGTTACACCACAGATGCTGTCACAGTTTCCTGCACCATTTCCGTCGGTCAATCATGATGTCCATCCGGAAAAAATTTTAGGAGCTGACTTCAAGACATGGCAGAACAACATTTTGTTCTACCTTACAACTCTTGGGCTAGCACGGTTTCTCACAGAGGATGAACCGGTCGTTGATCCTAACGACAATGATTTCCATAAAAGGGCTGCATGGGATGCCTGGAAGGCTGCGGATTTCTTATGCCGCAACTATGTTCTGGATGGCCTTCAGGACTAGTTATACCATGTTTATGTGGCAACCAAATCTGCTAAAGAATTATGGATGTCACTTGAGAAGAAATACAAGACAGAGGATGCTGGATCTAAGAAGTTCTTAGTCGGTCGCTTTGCCGATTTCGAGATAATTGACTCACGATCTGTAGTGAGTCAGGTGCAAGAGTTTGAGGTTCTTGTTCGCCAAATGCACGCTGAAGGTCTGATTATTTCAGAATCTTTGATGGTGGCCATGGCTGTTCACCGTCTACCACCTTCGTGGCTAGAATTCCGCACCTATCTTCTTCATAAAAGGAAGGAGATGTCTTACAAAGATTTTATGATGAAGCTTCGTATTGAAGAAAATAACAAAAAGGCTGCAAGGAAGATGAACGATTCTTCTAGGGCCAACGTGATAGGATATGGACAAAATTCTGGGTCCAACCGAAAACATGCCGGGAAGAACAAGAATGGAAAACAGGGCAACAAAGTTGTCAACCAAAAAGGGTCCAAGAATCTTGGCCCTAAACAGGCCATTGCAAAGAAAAATCATCTCAATTCCAAGGAAAATGCTTCAACTGCAACAAAACGGGTCACCGTTCCGTGGATTGCCGACAACCGCGGAAGGACAACAAAAACAGACAAACTTGATGGACACTCTGTCCAATGACATCTCGGACCTCAACATCGGATTCACGATTTCTGAGGTGAATTTGGTAGGCTCTGTGGTAGCCGCCTCTGCCAACGGTTAGCCTTCGGAAGAGTAGCGGTCGGTCGTCCGACTGCTCGAGTGGTCCCTGCAGACAGAAAAGGGGGTACTCCTGCTTGGCTCCTGCAACACATGGGTTAGAGCCCGCCGGTGGGGTTCAGACCAACGGGGCCTCTGACGCTTAAGTTAGGAGAGTTTAAGAAGAGTTCAAAGCGTAAACAGAGGAGGCCGGACGGTTAGCGGTCGGGGATCAAAGATCAAGAATCTCTCCCCCGTGAACAGTACCCATAGGGGGTATTTATAGGGGATTGTTGACTTGGGGCTCACGAATAGTGAGTGGGCTGCTCGTCAAAGGCCGCAAAGTGGGCCCGGACGGCTGTTGGGCCGGGTCGGGTCGTACGGACGGGGGATTATGGAGAACTCCCCACGACGGTGTCTGAGGGTTTAGCCCTCCGGAAGGGCCGGTCCGCTTGGTTATTGGCTAGGTGCGGCGACAGCTATCGCCGAAGGGAGTAGTCCGGATGCCGAAGGTCGGTTAAAAAGATAGCCCCTTCGGTATGGTCAGTCCGGAAGTGCCGACATGTGGGTGTTTGTCTTCTGTGTTGATTTTCCTTCCCAGATTCGTGGGTCCGGTCACCACAATAGCCCCTCAATCTTTCCCAAAGTTTTGGAATAGATTGAATTTAGTTAACCGGACGCCATGCTGCCGGAAGCGGACCTTATTAATTAAGCTTAGTGTCATCCCGACGTCACCTGACAGCCGTCGGGTCATGGATCAGACATGACTGTCAGGGATCGCCACGTGTCGCGATCCGGTTGGCTGGTCAAAACTGATCGCCTCGGAGTCTGTGCCGAATTATTTAATGCTAGACAGATGTTACGTACCTGGGAGGGACCTATAAATAGGCCTACTATGCATGGCTTTCGGTACC
>NMUG010007735.1:0-11942 GCA_002855965.1 Monotropa hypopitys | reverse complement strand
GCTGTCAATTTTACTTTTAAAACAAAACAGTCGCATTCAAATCCAAGAAAAAGAGTACAAACTCGACCCCTCGGTGTCCCCGCGAGCGAATCGGGAAAAGGGGGAGAGGAATAAATTTTTCCGGGAGCGACAGCTGGCGATTCTGCTGGGGACTGAAGAGAATTTCGGCTTCTAGTTTTTTTCAAAACAAACCTTTAATCAAAATTCAACCAATTCTCGGCATGTTACTAATGTTTATTTTGTTCAGCTTTTCAGGAATGCTAAAAGACCGCGACGCGCTTAAAAAAAGTCTTTTCAATTAATTTCTCACCATTTGTTTTGCAGGGTAGCTTAAATAATTATTTTGCGAAGGGCTCCCTTCAAATTTTTTTTAAAAAAACTTGCATTGTTTTTTATACATCATTTTGTATCATTACCCATTTGGAACGGAGGTCATGACCGCCCAAATGGATGTGTCCCTATTTTCCCTCGGGAGTCTTAAGTAAACTGCGCACTGCCTTTATGGTGGGCGCTTCCGAAAAGGACACCCCAACCAAATCACCGACTCGAAGATGGTTTCCCTCACGGGACCGGAGGTCTGAAGATTTGGGAGCCTTTAAACCTTACAGCTTGCATAGCCACATTTGCATTTAGAAAGCCAAAAAAAAAGAGTCAAAGCCAAAACCCTGATTATATTATTAGGAGATATGTCATAATGAAGGGAGCCCTTCTCTGTTTATATCCTGTTAAATATCCAACCCAAAAACTTTTTCAAAAACAATTCAAGGTCAAGAATAGATGTCTCTAGGGATAATGGCAGGCATACATTATGGACTTACAAAACATTTTCATCAAAGATCCACAGTCCAAAATATAACCTCAGACTTCATGTCCGTGGGCAATTTTTGGATCCAAGATCAGAAAAGTCCATATGTTGCCATAATCCCTTGAGATCGGTTTCCTTTCATACAAAACTAAGACGAAGTTTTGTTTTGAAGGTACATTACGGCTCAGCAAGCCCATCTTATATCCCCGACAAGGAGGATTACCCGTTCTATCTCTCGAGCAATGGCCGAAAATTCTTTGAACCATGTCCACAAGGAACCGTAGACAGTACCAATGGAAGAATACCTAGCTATCCGTAGGGACGTTGACAACCTCCAGGCCATGGTCAACACCCTGATGAGACAAGTTCAGTCAAGTGCCCACCATGCAGGGACCAGAACATTATCTCCTACAATGCCCGACACTGGGGCAGTACCATTTCAAGCGACATCAAATCACACCAGCTCTCCACCAACTGGGGCAATCCCAACATTACCAGTGGGAAGCTTACCTTCACAACCTGCTATAGCACAACCGGTCATCTCGGCTCAATCACCAGCTACTCCCATAACACCCAGCATGGCTCAAACTCAGGAGGATTTGGAGAGTCGTCCGAGGGATGTTCCATCCTCAAACAACCCCCACCTGGTGCATAAAGTCCAGCAGCTCGAAGAAGCCCTGAAAACCCTGCGAGGGTCCAGCCCGTATACCTCAACAAGTTTCAAAGACCTGTGCTTCTTTCCGGGGATGCAGTTGCCCCTAAAATTTAAAATACCCGACTTCACAAAATATGATGGAACCGGCGAACCTATGACCCACTTGCAATTATATGCTGGAGCGTTATGTGGATATCCCGATCTGGAGAAATTAATGATGTAGTTGTTCCAACACAGCCTCAAGGGATCGGCCGCTCAGTGGTTCGTACGGCTTGATCTTAAGCGTTTTCAATCCTAAACGGAATTATCCCAGCAGTTTGTCCGACAGTATTGCCATAACACTGAGATGATCGTAGACCGAATTTTCTTGATCAGAATGAAGCAGGAGACGGTGGAATCTTTCCGATCATATGCGCTCAAGTGGAAAAATTATGCCTCTCAAGTGGACCCTCCCCTGACGGAATCAGAGTATATCCATCTGTTTGTACAAACCTGCAAGGGAATATACTATGAGAAGTTCTGCACTTCGATCGAGCGGTCATTCAGTGAAATTATCCAACAAGGGGAAATGATAGAAGATGTGGTCCAAACAGGGAAAATTATTGATCATTATTCTCACAACAACGATCCCAATCCACCCTCTTCTCAGGCCAAGCGATTCCCCCTGAAGAAAACCAAAGAAGCTGAGGTCTCTGTCACCATACCAACGCCTCACCAGAACAATCCTTTTCCTCCACCATCAAGACCCCAACAGAATTTCCAAAACTCTAACGTACCCCCACCATATTATCCACCTCCAGTTCCATATAATAACTCCTATCCGACATCCTCTTTTCCACAACCTCAAAATACCCAATCCAGGGGGCCTTAACAATTTCCCCGCAAGAACCAGCGAAATCGGACCTTCACTCCCCTAGCCATTCCAATGGCTGAAGTACTTCAAAGACTGTTAGCTTCGGGACACATCAGTCTGATTCCCGAAAGACCAATATCAAATCCTCCTCCTCCATATCACCGGGCCGAACGTCATTGCGCATATCATTCGGGGAAGTCAGGTCACGACACCGAAGACTATTGGAACCTAAAGCACCGAGTCCAGGATTTAATTGATGTCGGGACTATCAATCTCGAGGATGCCAAGACCGCACCGAATGTTACAAATAATCCTCTCCCAAATCACCAGGGGATTAACATGATAGGCGCTCCAAATCCACGCCGACTGACCGGTCCACCTGGGACCTTGATTTTGATAAAGAAAGGATCCATGCTTGAAGAACCCGTCATTGCTATGGCAAGATATCAAGATTCACCTCCAAGAAAATGGAGGATTCAAGGCGAATGCTCTCGAGAAACAAATCTCCCAAAACTATACGTCTCTTTGCCAGTGCGATCAAAGGTCACATTGCCCAGACCTCCCCCAATACCAAAGTACAACCCGCGCAAAGTGCCTTTGAATTATGCCAAGTTAAACCAAGAAACCCGATCCCGAAAAGTCTACGTTCCCATAAAGCGGGAGAAATCCAAAACATACGAAGAAATCCCAGAGTTGGAATTACTCGAACTTATCAAAATTGTGAAAAGGGATGAATTCGATGTGTGGGTAGAACAGGAGAATTTAACCCATGACAAAGTTCCACCAAAATTCTCCGAGAATGCACGAATGATCGCCAAATGCCTTCACAGAAACGGTTTTGAAAATGGCAAAGGCCTGGGGGCAAACCTTCAAGGGGAAACAGAACCAAGAAAGCTACCTTCCCAGCTTCACCCATTTGGACTGGGCTACCTCCCGACATGGGAAGAAAAAGAACAAGCTGTAGTCTCCAAAAGGAATCCAAAGAACAATCAAGGTCAGGAAAGAATTACACCAATCCCCCACATCCGCAAAAGTTTTGTATCAACAGGATTCTCGAATACGACGTCAGATCAAGAAGAAGAGTTTGCCTTACCCATATCCAACATTCCCCCAGAAGAAGGAGACTCAATGACCGGGCTTGCACGTCTATTTAAATAATTTCAAATCGCCGTCATCAACTCTCCTACAGACGACATGACTTCTGATCGATCATCTAGCTCAATCCGCCCTACATATCTGGGGGAAAAGATGACCAATTGGGTTTCCCAGTCGATGCCAATGGCTCGCAAGTTTTTGTAACTTGCCGAGCAGCAATCAATAAAGTTTTGCTTGTTGTGTGATGCTATTTCTGTCTCTTTTAAAGTTGAAGTTGCATGCGTGCTTTATTTTTCTTGCATAGCCGCTTATCTGAATCTTGCGTGTGACTAAATAAAGCGATTTCCATATTTCATGTATTTTTATGCTTCTCTACGAAATGAATGACAAAATAAACAAAAGTTTTCGCTTAAATTTTTTCAAGAACCCAAAAGTTCGATTTTTCAATTCAAATGACCAAACAATCTTAGCATGAGAAGAATACAACTTCAACACTGAGCTAGATTATGAACTTATGAGAATCGAAGTTGACATCTGTGCTGGGGACGAAATTCCTGAAGAGATCCTGGAAATGGTAGAAAGACATGAAAATAGAAAAAAAGCTAATATCGAGGAAACAGAAACCATAAATCTAGGGACTGTTGAGATACCTAGGGAACTCAAGATTAGGGCACATCTCGATAAACAACAGAAAATCGAATTAGTCGAGATACTCAAAGCATATCAAGACGTGTTCGTATGGTCCTATGAAGACATGCCGGGGCTAAATTCATCAATCGTGGAACACAGATTACCCATCAACCCCATGATGAGGCCAGTCAAACAGAAGTTGCGAAGACTTTGGCCCGAATAGAGTCTTAAAATCAAAGAAGAGGTCATCAAACAATTCAACGCAGATTTTCTCCGGGTAGCCAATTACCCCGAATGGTTGGCCAATATAGTCCCAGTTCCGAATAAAGACGGGAAGGTCCGAATGTGCATCGACTACCGAGATCTCAACAAGGCAAGCCCAAAAAACGATTTTCCATTACCACACATAGACATTCTCGTCGACAACACAGCTGGTCACGAAATGTTCTCGTTTATGGATGGATTCTCGGGGTATAATCAAATCCAAGTAGCGCCAGAAGACCAGGAGAAAATTGCGTTCATTACACCCTGGGGAGTATTTTGTTATCAGGTAATGCCATTTGGATTAAGGAATGCGGGTGCAACGTATCAAAAGGCAATGGTGACACTATTCCATGACATGATGCACGGTGATGTGGAAATCTATGTGGACGACATGATTATCAAATCCCGACAATGATAGGGGCACCTCCAGAGTCTGAAACGAGTATTCGAGCGCTTGCGAAAGTATCAATTAAAGATGAATCTGTCCAAGTGTGCCTGCAGACCGGGGCATTCCCAGAAGGGGTCGGAGCAAATGATCGGAAAATATTGCGAAGACTAGCAACACAATTCTTCATCTGCGAAGAAATATTGTTCAAGAGATCCATGCACGGTCCTCTACAATGTGTGGATACCGTTACCGCCAGCAAATTGATGACAAAAGTCCATGAAGGAGTTTGCGGACCACATATGGGCGGACATTCTCTTTCTCGAAAGATCCTACAGACGAGATATTATTGGATGACCATGGAAGGAGACTGCATTAAATACATGAAGGAATGTCAAAAATGCCAAATCTATGGTGATGTAATGCGAGCACCACCAAAGGAACTTCAAATAATGGTGGCACCCTGGCCTTTCTCTGCCCGGGACATTGACGTTATCAGCGCCATCCATCCAAAAGCATCAAACGGGCATCAATTCATACTAGTGGCTATTGACTATTTTACCAAGTGGATTGAAGCCGCCAGCTTTGCGCATGTGACTGAAAGAGTAATCACCCGCTTCATCAGGAACAACATCATCTGCCGTTATGGATCACCAGAATCTTTGATAACCGATAACGCGAAGAATTTAAACAGTTCCATGATGGAAAAGCTATGATCTCAATTCAACGTCAGGCATCAGAATTCGACAGTCTATCGATCGCAAATGAATGGGGCCGTAGAAGCTGCCAACAAAAATATTAAGAGGATCATCCGTAAAATGACGGAGACCCATTGGGATTGGCATGAAAAGCTTTCTTATGCTCTCATGGCCTATCGAACTTTAACGCGAACGTCAACTGGGGCAACACCCTTCTCTTTGGTATACGGCTATGAAGCAGTCCTTCCCCCAGAAATCCAAGTCCCTTCCTTGCGAACAATGACGGAAACAGCATCCAGCAACGAAGAATGGGAGAAAGTTCGTCAAGATCAGTTATGCCTATTAGACGAGAAACGATTGGTGGACGTTTACCATTCTCAATGCTATCAAAGGAGGGTCTCAAGAAGTTTCAATAAGCATGTGCGACCAAGAGCGTTTCAGCAAGGAGATCTGGTTCTGAAGCGGATTCAACCTATCCAAGAAGAAGCGAAAGGAAAATTCGCAAATAACTATCAAGGTCCATACGTCGTCACCAAAGTGTTGTCAGGAGGAGCAATAATTTTATCAGAAATTGACGGTCGGGAATTCCCTCAACTCTTGAATGCGGATGTACTCAAACGCTATTATGCTTGAACGGTATTCTTCGAGAAGAGGCAATTGCAACTTTACTTATCTAGAAATGTGTTCTGTTTACCATTATTCCAATCGAATTGAGTGAAATCGCATTTTCCTATCTCCACTCTACTGTAATTCTCTCAAAGCAGACGGTGAATAAAGAAAAAAATCAATTCAAATCATCAAAAAAATGTATGATGATCAAAGCGACCGTCACCCTGTTCAAAGAAAACAGGGGTTCAAATTCTCATCTTCTCATCTAGATTTCTCTCTTTAAAAGTATTTCGACCGCTCATGACTTGGTTGAAATATGTTAAAAGAAAACCCATTTTCTGATTTTAAAGAAGCAATTTGTTCAACAAAAATATAGAAAAAGAAAATAAATTCCGGTATAGTCAAAACCCAAAAGGGGACTATAGCAAAAATAAAAAATCTAGTACAGTCAAAACCCGAAAGGGGACTGTGGCAAAAAATGGAACAAAAATCCCAGTATAGTCAAAACCCGAAAGGGGGCTATAGCAAAAGAAGGGGAAATCCAGTACAGTCAAAACCCGAGAGGGGACTGTGGCAAAAATGAAAAAATCCAATGCGGTCAAAACTCAAAAAAGAGGGCCATAGCAAAAAGGGAAAATAAAAAAATGCGTCCGGCATAGTCTCTTTAACAAAAAGGGCTATGGCAAAAATGGATGCAAGAAAATCCGAAAATCGAATAGCGGAAGACGAATAATGGGTACGAAGTCGAAGTTGCGAACATGTCAAGTCGACAAACGGATTGCGACTAAGATTAGTCCCATCTCTCATAACAATCAGATCCTCAGGGGGTTCAGGTCCGGATCAAGGTAGAAGTCGAGTCGCCTTGTGCTAAGATTGTAAAAGTCAAATGAGCGAATCAAGCGAACTCAAGGTTCCAACCAAAGAGTAAGATTAATCTTTTCATTCATTACCTAGAGAAATTATAAATAATTGTGAATACGTCGAATGATTTTATTTATTATGCTGCAAGAAACAGAAGCTGTCTATGCAGGAATAGGTTGGAAAAAAAGCATAAAGTCATTCTCAACCAAAAAAAAAGAGACAAAAGAGATACGTTGCGCACAGCAAAAAAAAAAAGAGGGAGATAAATCATGAAGGACCCCTCTGAAGAGAAAGGTCATCTAGCAGCCAGAGGAAGGCCAAACAAATTTTCCTGTAACGTCGAGTCATTGCGGCATCTGTCTCGACCCCCCGCCAAGTCAACATCAACAACCCGGCAAAATATCTCCACATGCGTCTGAATCTGCATCTGATCAGGATAACTGCTGGGAAACAAGTGGCTCAAAAATGCAAACCCGTTGCTCAATCTATCCATAGTACGAAAATACACCCCTCTCTCAATGATCAGCTCCTGATAGGCTTTTTCTAAAAGCCCTCCCATTTCTTAAATCTTAGCCACTTGGTCTTGATGTGAGGAACCTAGTGTGTCTAGTTTCTCTTCGTGAGAATTCCTTTGCAAGATAAGCTCGTCAACATGGTTTTGGGTCTCGACCCGAGCGCGATCAAAATAAGCAAGCTCATTTCCTAGGCGAATTATCTCAAAACGATCCGTCTCATGATCACGCGAACGTTGTCTCAATAACCCTTCCAATCTAGCTACAGTAGAGGTGGAACTGGAAGAGCTGCGAGCATCATCAAGAGCCACCTGAAGAGCGCCCATTGTGGTTTCGGCGGAAGAAAACTGCTGCTTCAATTGATCCAACTCAAGGCGAAGCATATCTCGTTCATTCTTGGCAGATGTGACACAACCAAGAGCCTCATCTCGTTCCCGACAAAACTGAGCGGTCTGAACTCGAGAACTGGTCGTCTGAAGGGTATATCCCGCAATCCGCTTAACTAAAAGCGACGTCTGTTCCGGCAAAGAAACAGGATCTAGGCAGACATGTAAAAGAGGAGAAGAATCCACTTCTGATAAAATCTCAGTTGATAGCCAATCCCAATATGCATCTGACACGCCTGGGGCATCTTGAATCTGCAAAGACGAAATCCGCACATGGTGATGCCAAAATACGAAGGCCTCTGATACACGAGGATGAGCAAAATCCCCAGAAAAATCAAAATAATATCCATCATTCCCAGGAAGCAATGGCGATGGCAAAGCATCCTGTCTCAGTCCGAACTATCGTACCACTCGACATCCAAAATAAGGTACAACGCCTCAAAGACCGACCAAGGAAAGGAAAGCTAATCCCAAACCATGAACAGTAACTGCGTAATCAAGAACGCTGAATACCCCAATGCTCCAAACAATAGTAATGCTCTCCAAAGATCGAACCCAGGAAACCAGACTTCGGGGCACTGTACACAAATGATGCTGTCGGGAAACCAAGAGCTGAAGGTGGATGTCCCGAAACCATCTCGGATGGGAGGAGCGAGCACCAAAGATATACGCCACCATCCAAACATAAAGTATTTCCAAGCTGCAACAAAATTGTGGGTCATGCGTGAACTGGTACAGGGTCAATCTGCGAAAGGTCTCCGCCAAAATAGACGGGATGATAGATTGGCCATTGACAACAGCGTCAACATAAAAGGCCACACACAAATCAAGCAGCCCATCACTGCGAGGAAAGAAGAAACCGACAAGTAATACGAATGCGAAAGCCTGGAGGTGCCAACGGGAACCAGCTCTATCATTCGGCAGGCGAGAAAAATCAGATCCCTCAGGATTGTAGCAAGAACAATCTCCAAATAGACCCCATATAAAATCAGGGCAAATAGCCAATATGCCACCAATTTTCTCAAAAACCAGAGACGATCTCCTCAAACCGGTTAGTGCGGCAAAGGTAGTCTGAGCTTTCCTACCAGAAGAAATACGGGCTAGAATCTCCAAAGAAGGTCTCATCCTCAGCATAAAATGGTACTCCTCGATAGTAGGAGTCAACTTATGAAGCCCGAAGAAGAATAGGCTCAGCGAAGGAATCCAATAGCGAATGACGGCCTCTAGGAAATCCTGAGCCACCACCACAGTGAGCAAACCAGCAAGTCCTCCAAAGACCTGCTCAAACTGAATTCACTCCGCCGAGGTGAAAGAAGTCCACCACGTCAAGAGCAGCGCAAGAAAAGCCGCGGAGAAAGCCATCCTGTATGGCACATATGCAAACATCAGTATCCTTTTTATTTTTTTTACTACAAACAGAATATGCAAAAGGAGAAAAAAAACACAAGGCGAGACAAAAAAAAGCATACAGATATATTAAAATGAAGATAATACAAAAAAAAGAGCCTGTCTATACGAATACATCATGACTGGTACAACAAAAGAAAGAAAAAGAGAAAAAAAGTGCTGATAATTTGCAGGTATCAGATATCCCTGCTGCGGCTCCTGCTAGATCTACCTCTGCTAGATCGCGATTTCTGCCGCCTGTCCACTGAACTGCGAGGAGGATCGGGTGCACCCTGTCAAGAAAAAGAAAAATCATTAGCACAACAGGAAGAAATATCAAAGCGAAAAGAAAGCAGTAAAAAAAAGAAAAAATACAAATATTTAACCTGATCTTGTGGCAGACGAGGAGGCAAAGTCCCTGAACCTGATCCGCTCCACTGCGCCCAACGCTGAAAATCCTGAAACTGCTCAAACTGCTGTCGCTGCAACTCTATCTGAGCCTGTAGATCGCGATACTGCTGGCCAGAAACCACATCTCGGGAGCCACCCAAGTCCTGGAAGAAACGCTCCTGCTCAGCTCTAATACACTGTCCTCCGCGAACAGGGACCGTAGTGGTGAATCGGCCAATGGAAACACGACCGAACTATGAAGCATAATCTCCCACAAGCATCCAGCTGCGAACGTCAACAAAGCCAGGAGCGGTAGAAAGTGCACGCCCGAAGGTAGGAACAGGAGGACTATCCGGAATACGAACCTCGCCAGTCACCTGACGCCAGTAGTGATTCCCCATGTACAGCTCCCAGGAGGTAAAAGAGAAGAAGGCGCACCTATGGCGAGATAGGAAGACCTCCACGGCATAATCTCTCTCCTCAATCATGTGGTGAAATGGCTGCCAAATAATCTGATCAGGCGTAACCAACTCTAACTGCGAACGAAGCATGACAAAATATAGCAGGTCGACAGAACGGACTGAGGGTCGAGGCCAGCGAAGTGCACTCAGGTAAGCTCCAGGATCTAACAGGGCAATCGGCCGAGAAACACTCATGTGCTCGTAAGACCACCAAACCAAAAAGGGCCAAAACCCAAGCTGAGTAGGGGCGGGATAGCTCACTCTGCGTCTCATCGCCTGAAGGAAGGTATCAAAAGTGAAAGAGCCCCAATCGAAGCGAGCCTCATCAGGAAAGTCCACCAGGACAACATAGGCAGCCGGGAACTTAGTGCCATTGTTGCTCAGAAAGCATGACACTAAGAGTAGAAGCAGAAGTTTCCGGCGACGCTGGAACAAAGCAGGACCATCTATAGGAACAGTGTAGAAAGATGGTCCTCTACACAAAACAGAGCCAGGTATGTGCTTGCCGCTCAACTCAAAATCAGAAATGCCAAGGTCGTGGTCCAAATCCTCGACGGTGCTAGCAGTGCGTCTAACAGGAGTACCGCCAAAGCGAAGGCCAGTAATGACAACCCACTCGAAAGAGATCACTCCAAGCTCGCAGTCTCTAAGGTGAAGAGTGTTGGTCTCACTGAACCAATGCTCTGCCAAACACGAAACCAAAGTATGGCGAACACGAAAAGGGGGGATAGAAAGGAAGTCTCCAAAACCCTGCTCCAGCAAAAAGTTCCTATATACAGGATGGGCATCGTTACAGATCGTAACGGCCTGGAATCAAGCACCTCTAAAAATCCTCTCGCGAGGAACAGATAGCGCCTGCAGAAAGATGGAGGGATGCGAACTCAATCGGGATAGTAAAGGGGTATCCCGAACCCTCCAATGAGCAAATTCCGAAGGACCATCCATCCTCTAAGGGTCTCGCCTATACCCGAAATGGTGAATCTCTCAAAAAATCCACAACGAGGCATGCCCGCCTCAGGAGCCTCATCATCAGACCGATCTTCGTCAACGTCTACATATGGAGGATCACTAGCCTCAGAATCAGAACAAACTCTCGAAGGACCAGCCTCAGAAGCAGGCTCCTTCCCTGGACGATGATGCGAAGCCATCCTGAAGGAAAGTCAAAGGCAATCGATCAAAAACGGAAAGCCAGAAATACAGGCATTTATCAAGGGGTATTTCTAGACTTGAATTCAAAACCTTTTCAAATTAAAAATTTAATTCTAGCGTAAGAATTAATCGGCGTTTAATTTAAAAGTTTAATCCTAGCGTAAGAGTTAACCGGCGTTCAAATTTAAAGTTTAATTCTAGCGTAAGAATTAATCGGCTTTCAAATTTAAAGTTTAATTCTAGCGTAAGAATTAATCGGCGTTCAAATTAAAAGTTTAATTCTAGCGTACGAATTAATCGGTGTTCAATTTAAAAGTTTAATCCTAGCGTAAGGATTAATCGGCGTTCAAATTTAGAGTTTAATTATAGCGTAAGAAATAATCTGCGTTCAAAATCAAAAGTTTAATCCTAGCATAAGGGTTAATCGGTGTTTAAATTTAAAGTTTAATTCTAGCAAAAGAATTAATCGGCATTCAAATTAAAAGTTTAATTCTAGCATAAGAATTAATCGGCGTTCAAATTTAAAGTTTAATTCTAGCGTAAGGGTTAATCGGCGTTCAATTTAAAAGTTTAATCCTAGCGTAAGAGTTAATCGGCATTCAAATTTAAAGTTTAATTCTAGCGTAAGAATTAATCGGCGTTCAAATTTAAAGTTTAATTCTAGCGTAAGAATTAATCGGCGTTCAAATTAAAAGTTTAATTCTAGCGTAAGAATTAATCGGCGTTCAATTTAAAAGTTTAATCCTAGTATAAGGGTTAATCGGCTTTCAAATTTAGAGTTTAATTCTAGCGTAAGAATTAAT
>NMUG010007734.1:0-11942 GCA_002855965.1 Monotropa hypopitys | reverse complement strand
CCTCAAGTAGCATTGTCTTCATGAAACCACAAAACCGGTAAGTCTTTAAGTATAACCCAAAGGTACTAACATACCCAGACCTCAAGGAAAACATTAAAGGATACAAATCAAACTATTAAAAATCCCAATACAAACTTTGAAAATAAAGACATGAAAAGTCTACCAACTAGGCTAAACAGGGTCTCAAGCCACAATCTTCCCAAGAGTCACCTTAGCTCTATGATCAAATCCAAGCCTCCAATGACCTTCAGCCTTGTAGTGGACCACTAACCTGCGACCTATTTCCAAGTCAAAAACAAGGAAACAGAGTGTGAATATGTATCTTTAACTTCCAAAACACAAGTATTTACGGTGACAGAAAACCATGAATACGAGAAATTATGACTTCTTTCCAACAATGCATCTCATGCATGATACTCTACATATACCGGCCAAAGCCATTTTTCAAAAGGTTTGAGCATCCCATGCCCTGAAAATAGCTACTACTATAGGTAGTAGTTCGTATGCCCCGCGCACTAAAGTTTGAGGTACGTTTCACGTACCGTTGGACTTACAGTGGTTGCCAACAATCACCACCCGTCTCACGGAGACATGCATAATATATATAAGTGCATATTATGCTTCTCATCACCATCCTTGCATGTATTTCTATGCATATCATTATATCACACCATCACTTCATACATTCATGTTCATGCATATCATTCATCTCATACAATGGTGCTTTTACACATCAACTAAGCATTTAACTTCTCATGACATAAATGAAGAGTTAACTAAAAATGACATTGCGAATGTACAATTAAAGATGCCACATTCTTACACTCACTAGTACCGATGATCAAACCTTCTCTTTGCCTTTGAGTGAGGCCTTAATGCCTTCCTCTTGCGTCCCTGTCCATAAAAATACAATTTTAGTCCACATTGTGATTATAAGATGGAAATCAATTGGAAAAATATTGATCAAACCTTTATATGTCTTAACGTACCAAAGATCATCTCTTTACGATGTTATTTAGTCATGTTTCATCTCCCAAAAACTTGCCCAAAAATTCGGGTAGAACCCCTCCCAACCGGTCGGACTTGACTTCCCAACCGGTTGGGCTGACATCCCTCAGTCCCAACCGAACCCCCAACCGGTTGGCCAATCAGTTGGCCTTCCCTCTGCACATCCCAACTGGTTGGACATGGGACCCCAACCGGTTGAACCCCATTCTGTCCGAAAATCTGCAGAATGGGGTATTTCGACCAAAAACGATCCAAACTTCTCCAAACTCGTTCTAAACACCCCCAAACCTCAAATTCATCAATACTAAAGTGTTTCTAACATCTAATGCCATTATATACTTGAATGATACCCTATTACAACCTTCAATCGCAACCAATTTCTAACAATTAACCCTAGATACATGATTTTTTCTTCAAAAACGAGATTGAAACTAAAACCCCGATCTAGACCGAATACGACACGATTTAGATATAAAATTTACATTCATAGATTCGTACTAATCTCGGGAACAACGTTGTAGAAGACTTCTTCCTTCGATTACCCGAAGACCTTGATTTCTTTGAATCTCCTCTAGCCTCCTTCTTCTTCTCTCTCTCTCTCTCTATATATATATCTCTTCCAAAGTGTTTTGCCCTAATGAGGTTAAGCTACACTTAACCTAATGATAGATTTTTAATCCAAATGTCCTAATTACCCTTGCTACTTAACTCTTATTACCCTTGTTTGCCATTACTCACCTTATTTTATACTTATACACTTATAAGTATATTTTTAAGACTTAAATCTCTTAATTTAATTATTCTTACTACTATAATCACCCAAGTGAATTGTTATTCCCTTACTAACACCTTTGATTTTATTTAATATATTTCTAATTAAATTATTAGACGTGACGGGTATTACATTGGGAGGGCCACTATACCCTATGATTCCACGTCATTAAATGATTCCGTTTCATTTTTTTATCATTGTTACCTTGCCTAGCCATGTCCATCAAACCACATTATTCTATCTAGACCGCATTTC
The DNA here is from genome assembly GCA_002855965.1 of Monotropa hypopitys. Classification (NCBI taxonomy): domain Eukaryota; kingdom Viridiplantae; phylum Streptophyta; class Magnoliopsida; order Ericales; family Ericaceae; genus Monotropa; species Monotropa hypopitys. The sequence continues at coordinate 9,907 of NMUG010007734.1, read as the reverse complement.
CATGTTAACTTACTCGATCACGTTCTTTTTTATGAAAAGTTTCCCAAGTGATAGATTCAAGGTTGGGTACGAGTAGCCCGCGTAGGGCACACCCTCCATATTTGACGTTCATAGAGTTCATTAAGTTCGTTGTTAGATACTACGAATGCAAAGCTCGACCTTGATGACGTCATAGGATGTAGACCAAGTCCATCCACACTTACACTCAACCTTGACAACCTCCAAGGAGTGTATCAAGACCAACGATGCCTACAATCGTAAAGGTACACAAGATGTTCAAGTAACCACGTCTAAGGTTATACCACACACTTGGGGAATCCAAACAATCCAATTTCACTACACTTCTCGACAAGGAAAATTTATCGAACACTTGATGCTCACCAAGCCCTATGGATCCTACGATGATTTTATAGGCTCAACATGACCGGTCATGCAACCACACAAGTTCCATGATAACCCAACGGTGTCAAATTCTCCGAAACACGACTCAAAATTCACAAGGGCAATTCATCGAACATTTGGCAGCCCCTAACTCCAATGTCCACCAATCAACCTACAAGTCACCAAGTTACAACCAAACCACTACTAAACACACCCCACAATATCCATTAGCAATACCCCTAAGTCACCTCAAGCAAAGAAATCCGTGAATATGCAAAATGCGATATTGATACAACAAGGCTACAGAAATACACCCTAGAGTACACACACACATACACACTTAACAATAGTCAAGAGTTTACCCACGAGAAAAGTCACCGGATCTCGGAGGTCACCGGAAAACATCCTCAACACCGCCATGATCCAAGGCCACCATCGCAAAGATCATCTCGAGATCTTCCATGTTTGTGGAGGAGAAAATATTCAAAGGTCAATGGATTTGGGTGGATTTCAGAGAGAGGAGAGAGGTTTCTAGGGTTTTAGAGGGAGAGAAGAGAGGTCTCGGACGAGAGGGGGTGAGGGAAATAAGGAGTGGACAAAAATAAGCTGGACCCAACAATTAAAACACAAAGTCTGCGACTGTCGTCTGGACGAGATCCCCATTGTCCGGACGAAGACCTACCATCGTCCGGACAGACACCATCACGGTCCAGACGAAGCCTCCTAAAGCACAACCCCACCTCCGACTACCTTCGTCCGGACGGGACCAATCCGTCGTCCGGACGAGCCTCCCAGAAATGGCTCGGAACAACTCCAAAACACTCACGGACCTTCCCGACGCAACCCCGAACATTTCCAACATGTTCTAAACATCGAATAAGCATCCTAAGGCCACGTCATGGCCTTCCTCGAAGCCACGAACGTCAATAACGATCAAACCAACAATTCAAGGACCTAACGAAACACCTCGTTATCCTCCGAATTGCATGCTGAGGGAAGAAATCCAAGACCAAAAGGTCAAATCAATTTAAAGCTTTCCGAGATATATTTTAAAATCGAGGAATTGAATTTAAAAGATTTTGGAAATTCAAGTCGTGACATCTCATACTCCTTAAAGAAATTTCATTCTCGAAATTGAGTAAGAAAGAGGAGGGGATGAAAACCAAACCACCCAACTATCAAAGCCGAGGAATTTAACTCCTCAACAATTGAATTGAAACCGAAACTCACCTCCACAACGGACTCCTCAAGGGTTAGGTCACAACAAACATGAGAGTGAGTTCAACTAAAACGTATAGATTCGATATGGTTACTGAGACACTTGGTTATGCATAGATACGATCCCGCTTCAACATCCAATGATTTATTCGCAATTGCAACAATGCAAGGACACATGTCACAGCCACGTGCTAAGAAACAAAGGGGTGCCTCCTGACACAATATGGATATGCCGACATAAATCGATTCCATCAGGACAACAAAAGAATGGGGAATCCTTCATGAGATAACCTTTTCAATGACGACTAAACCAAATGAACGAAATAGATGAATCGGTATTACAAACACCAACACTTCCTTATCGATCTACAAGCTCGCTCATTAACAATTCTCATATTGTCGTCCATCACAACCCAACAATCGCACTATGAATACACCGATATGAAGGGACACGCCAAGGACACGTCGACATGCCACGGATATGCTGACACGCCAAGGACACGCCAATATGCCAAGGACACGCCGACACGTCAAGGACATGCCGACACGCCATGAACACGCTGACACATCAAGGACACGCTAGTATGCCAATACAGTTTCAGAGCTGTCTACATGAATGCTTTAGAAAATTTTAACTCACAAGGATACATCATCGTACCAACACCCACGAGCTAACCGAAAACAAATGCAACATATAAACATGCTCCAAAATCCTCGAGCCAAAGAATACACCACACCAAACACACACATCCTAGTATGGTAACCGTATGACCTTGGTGATTTGTTTTGAGATGTCCCGGCCAGTAGCTCTTCTCAAATCAATTAACCACGTCAAATGTGTATCACATAACTAAAAAAGTACTCACACATCCACATATGCCAAAATATGCATGTGCCAAGCCCAACAACATGGTATGGCACTAAACTCACACCCAGTTTAGACCATAATATGCATTCGTACCCCAACTTTCCCATAGTTAATCGAACACACACTTCTTAGGTCCACGAACTTCTCTCCAATGATCGAGTAACGTCCAACACACAATCATAGCAAAAGATAATGGAGGTCTCTTATTCAACTAAAATTTAGCAACCTGAAAGGAAACACTCATACTCTCATTTAGAACACAAGTCGATAGAGAGACAATCACCCGAAAGCATAGTCCTTCGAACAAGGAAGATTTTCACCAAGAGGAACAATGAAATATGATCATCATGTGTCACCCAACTAGAGAAATGAAGTGACACATCACGTCACATGGGTGATTCACAAGTGGAATGCAACTCGAGTGAAACCTTACAAGGAAACTGAAAGGCAAACGAAGTACAACTCAATTTGATGTCATCGAGAGGTCAACGAATCCTTCAACGAGTCGTCAACAAGGTACAACCAAACACTGAGTACAAAAGGACTCTGATTTAGTGCCAAAGATCGTCAACCGAATAAACAATAACACATGGCCCATGGCCAATTGAACACGAGGCTTCCCAATTTTCCAAGACTCATTAACCTATGGTCAATAAAATAACAAAGGAGAAGTCGAAATCTCTTTCACCACTAGAGTTTCAACACCACATAGTGGATACATCACTTGTTCTCCAAACACGAATGCCAAAGAGATGGTCTATCAAGGAGAAAGAAAGGAAACTCCCGATAAGGATCCCAACGATCAAAGTCAATACCAACCAACGGAAAGAAGTCATAATGCCACTCATAGAGATATGAAACCATTAATACTTCACGCGTGCTTCCTTATGACACACCACATCAACCGAGTCAAAGAAAAGAGATGACAATCGACAAACACATAAGTGTCTATATGAGGACATTCTATATCAAGGTCGGGATAGAACAATTGCACAAGTGGCACCGATCACTTGAAAGAATTTAACACTTACAACGGATTCACAAGGGCAAACTCCCAATCCATACTTATCCCGAAGGAAATACACGATGGTCTAACAAGTCGATAGGTAGTAAGGTACACACCTCTAGGACTCACAATAATGGACACGCAACATCAAGGGTCACGAATAATCTAATCTCGCAAAGTGATATGACCAACGGGTCATACCCCTTAAAGAAGAAAACTAGGAAATCTCGGTAACACTTCAAGATTTCCACTACAATAAAAGAGGAAACACAAACTCGGATGGACCATAAGGCCTATCTTACCAACCAAAATACGAGTGTTCACACTCCAACACGGAAAGACAACCAACTCTGAGACTAAAAGGGCTCCAAGGGGTACTACCCATAACCAAACCAAAACCAAGACTTCCAAAGTCCTAACATAACATGCCAATAAGGCCCAAGTTCTGCCTTACTAACGACAAGATGATCGATAACCACAACAACGACCTCGAGTACTTCCACAAATCTCATCTTACCACAAACTACAATCTCAACTCTAGTGAAAGAGAGGAGCCTAAGACCAAACAATAACCACAAAAGATGCATCATGATCACTAGGAAAGAGGACACAAGAGCACACAATTACCGCAAGGCAACTAGACTTGCCACAAGAGATCAACACTCAACTTCCAAAGGATGGAAAAACTCAACATTCATGGAAGGAGACAAACATGTAGGAAACGTCAAAGACACAAAGCCATGATGCGATATAGCACATCAAGCACATAGACACGACCAAAGAATAATATAATGACCAAGAAAACCCATGGAGACTAAGTGTCTCCCCACGGCTCCAAGGTATTTGAACCGAAAGCTCTGATACCAAGTTATCATGCCCCGGATTTTCAATCTACTTTTTTTGAAATACAGTTTAAATAATAAACAAGGGGATACAACTACTTGCCATTTAGATATAGTCAGTTGAATTTATCATTACATCACAGAGTAGTACAAAAGTAGAAGTAAAAACAAGAGAAAAGAGCGGAAGTGAAGTACAAGGACTGGCCTACTATAACTACTACAGTGAACAGAAAGATACAACATATGGCTACAACTGAAGTACTAAAACTGAAGTACTATGTAAAGAAAAATACAACTAAAAACACTGCAACTGAAATATGATGTACAAGAAAGACTACTGAAACTGAAGTAGCTAAGTCCAAGAAAATCTAGCAGCTGACTCGAACTTTAAATTACCATGTCCTTCTAACCCTGCAGAATAGAATTAGAAAAGAGAAACAAGGAGGGTCTGAGCAAACCACAGCTCAGTGAGAAACCCCTAACTACTACCAAACATGCACATGTGGTACGTGTCTATGTGTCCAAAAGTAAATGAACAAGAACCATAAGAGAAACCCAAGGCAGTAAAAGACCCAAGCCACGCGTGATGAAAATGTATCCTAAAGCAAAGTGGACATAGACGTGCTACCAACAATGCAAGTATACACAAGTCCTCAAGATCGAGTGAGTGCAAGAGAAAGGCATCCTAGGTCTACCGAAGCAAACTCTAATACAGCCCAACCAACTACACCACTAGGGTAAGACAACCCTAACTAAGGACCCCAAACGAAAGCAATGCCAAGACATCCAACACTAACTTACTTCACAAATTTCACTAACTATCGTTATCGTTGCGTATTGGATTCATATATAACTTTGGATATTTGAGGTATTTCTTTCTTTCCTTTCTATCTCTCTATTTCATTGATTTCATAATATGGATAAACCACGGAATCTCTAGCCAAGTACATTCCGGTTATCCTAACATCCTCGTTACATTACTCATTCACATTAGTAAGTTCATGCCTTTTCGTAATATGGATAAACTACGGAATCCCTAGCCAAGTACATTTTAGGTTATCCTAACTTTCCATTTGTCATGTTCGAAGTTCGTAATCATATTGGATGGGTCTGGCATAGTGGCTTTTCAATGCATTATCCTTTCCTTCCGTGATTCCCCAACTCGTTGGGAGGGATACGCTACCCCCATTGTGCTCAACATAGTGGCATGACCATCGGGGAAGTCCAGCGTTTGTCTATTCCCGTTGTGCACAACATCGTGGATGGTGCGACAATCTAGGGAGTTACGACCTCAGTCTATTTCTTCCAAATATTCCAGTGTTCCTCAACTCATTGGGAGAGCCACCATACCCTATGATTCCATGTCATTAAATTATTCCGTTTCATTTTATTTTATCATTGTTACCGTGCCTAGCCAAAGCCATCAAACCACATTATTCCATCTAGACCGCATTTACACGTCAACTTACTCGATCACGTTCCTTTTTATTAGAAGCTTCCCAAGTGATAGATTCAAGGTTGGGTATGAGTAGCCCTCGTAGGGCACATCCTCCATATTTGATGTTCATAGAGTTCATTAAGTTTGTTGTTAGATACTACGAATGCAAAGCTCGACCTTGATGACGTCAGGGGATGTAGACCAAGTCCATCCACGCTTACACTCAACCTTGACAAACTCCAAGGAGTGTATCAAGACCAACGATGCCTACAATCGTAAAGATACCCAAGATGATCAAGTAACCACGTCTAAGGTTATACCATATACTTGGGGAATCCAAACAATCCAATTTCACTACAATTCCCGACGAGGAAAATTTATCAAACAATTGATGCTCACCAAGCCCTAAGGACCCTATGATGATTTTATGGGCTCAACGTGGCCGACCACACAACCACACAAGTCCTATGATAACCCAACGGTGTCAAATTCTCTGAAACACGACTCAAAATTCACAAGGGCAATTCATCGAACACTTGGCAGCCCCTAACTCCAATGGCCACCAATCAACCTACAAGTCACCAAGTTTCAACCAAACCACTACTAAACACACCCCACAATATCCATTAGCAATACCCATAAGTCACCTCAAAAAAGAAATCCATGAACATGAAAAATGCGATATTGATACAACAAGGTTACGAAAATACACTCTAGAGTACACACACACACTTAACAATATTCAAGAGTTTACCCACCGAAAAAGTCACCGGAGCTCGGAGGTCACTGGAAAACGCCCTCAACACCCCCACGATCCAAGGCCGCCATTGCGAAGATCATCTCGAGCTCTTCCATGTTTGTGGAGGAGAAAATCTCCAAAGGTCAATGGATTTGGGTGGATTTGAGAGATAGGAAAGAGGTTTCTATAGTTTTATAGGGAGAGAAGAGAGGTCTCGGACGAGAGGGGGTGAGGGAAATAAGGAGTGGATCAAAATAAGCTGAACCCGATAATTAAAATACAAAGTCTGCGACCGTCGTCCAGACGAGACCCCGCCATCCAGATGAAGACCTACCATCATCCGGACGGACACCACCCTTGTCCGGACGAAGCCTTTTGAAGCACAACCCCAACTCCTGCTACCTTCATCCGGATGGGACCAACCCGTGGTCTGGACGAGCCTCCCAAAAATGGCCCGGAACAACTCCAAAACACTTACGGATCTTCCCGATGCAACCCCAGACATTTCCAACATGTTCTAAATATCAAATAAGTGTCCTAAGGTCACGTCGTGGCCTTCCGCAAAGCCACGAATGTCAATAACGATCAAACCAACAATTCAAGGACCTACCGAATACCTCGTTATCGTCCGAATCGCATGCTGAGGGAAGAAATCCAAGACCAAGAGGTCAAAAATCAATTTAAGGCTTCCCAAGATATATTTTAAAACCGAGGAATTGAATTTAAAAGATTTTGGAAATTCAAGTCGTGACATATATTTAAAAAATGTATAACTATGCTAAATAGTAATTATTGCTTGCAACATCTGGTTCAACATTTTACGCAGGATCTGGTACCATCACAAATGCTCTCTCTTGCTTTCTATTGATGGGTTCTACTTTGACAACTGCCTGAGGTCCTGCTTGAGCTGGTACTGATGGTGTAACTTGGACAAGCATTGGACAATCTCTGATAAGATGACCTCGCTGACCACATCGATAGCACACTCCACTTCTCTAGAGACACTTTCTTACATGCTTCACAGACATTTGGGACAGATGGGATATGAATTTGAACTATAATCCTGGTTATTCCTGAGCTGAATGAAATTTTTCTGCTGTCCAAATCCACTATTAAATCTTCCAATATTTTGTTTCTTAACCTGACTCTCACTTTGATCTTTCCTAGGCCAATTACCGGCTTTCTTCTTCCTCTCTGCTATGGCTTTATACTTCTTATATAAATCATACTCTGTTATTAATGTCACATATAACACTTCTGAATAAGTTGGTAATTTTAATAACCTGATGACAGCATTGATTTTAGGTCGAAGACCTGATTCAAACTTCCTAGCTTTAAGGTCTTCGGTTGCTAACATATGCATGGCAAATCTGCTGAGTTTGGTGGATTTCCGATCATACTCCGATACAGTCACATTCCCTTGCTGCAAGGTGATAAACTCCTAGTAGTAAGGTACTAGCACCCAACCTCCAGGTGCATATAAATATATATATATATATACTGAATCTAATTGCCTTTTTAGGCCAATCAAATCCTCGACATAAACCCTGAGGTAGGTTTCAATGCTATAAAAGTATTATACAATACTGTTCTGCCAAATTACTTTTTAAAGTATAAATCAAAATCTTTTCCATTTTCCTTCTTTTCCAAATCACTTAACAATATATCATCTTCTCCTTAATTTTACAAGGCATCAAATTTTATCCAACATAAATCAATTCTTTTACCCTTTCTTTCCAAAAACCATTTAAGGATCAATTTCTTCCAAATATTTCCTTTTGCAAAATACTTGCATAAATATATATATATATATACCATCGACTTATTTATAAAGTTCTAAATATACTCACATTGATAGGAAGATTCTATGTCATGCCTTTTCCTTTCCGTGGAGCGTCCGATGAAGATAGCAACTACGAACCTAGCATTTAAACAACGCAACTCATAAGATGGCTATCTAACATAAACTTCTTAAGTTTCTAACAATTTCTAGGAATAGAAATTTCATAGGTTTTCTAAAGTTTTCATTTGGTTTTTCTTAAAGCTTTAATAATCTAATCTTTTCAATTACTGTAACAACTGATAGATTTCTCTCATGAACTCCTAAATTGTGTTCTAAACATTTTCAGATTACCAAAGATGCCTAAATTTCCAGCCCTAAAACTAATCTGGTCACTGCTCTGCCCACCAGTAGCAGGAGTGGTAGATCTACCGGTGGATCCGATAGTGGTGCCGGTCTTGCGATCGGTCCTGGTTCTGGTCTACAAGACTGCAATTTGTTGATTTTTCTAACTTTGATTTCTCTTTCAATACTCAATCAGTTTGCATCGAGTAAATCTATATGACAACTAAAGATTGAATACTAAAATTTACATATGATTTGGCATGAAAATTACCTTGATTGGTTGAGTTTTGGTAATCCGGTTGAGTTTTGTGAGAACTGGATTTCTTCTCAGATGAAATTACTGTTCCCATTCTTCCTCGTGTAACAAATTCAATCAGCTGAAATTCTTTGACTCCTTGTGAACTCAGACTCTCTTATTCAATCTCTCAATCTCAAAAACGAATCCTCTCTTTCTCTCGATTTGCTTGTAGATTGATTTTCTGCTTGTTTGAGAAATGGGTTTGTGGTATATTTGTTATATCTATGTTACACGACTATGGCAGTCCCCCGACTCTTCTTCATTGATACCACAACACCTCCTTACACCTGTAGTTGATCCCAACTCGACACCTATTCATTATACCATACATTTTTTGTATGTATGCGTCCAACACATGCGAATGATTTTCTCTATTGACAACATTGAGTTCATTTCTGAATTCTCTTCCTAAATTACAGAATTTTCCTTGGTTTTCACTTCTTGCACTTAAGTCCCTAAGACTTATTACTTCTTTTCAATTACATTTTATTCCATCCTATTTCCCTTCTTTTTAAGCTCTAAAAATTACCAAAAAATTCTAGTAAATTTTATTTGATGTTTTAAGCTTCTAAAATTATTTCAAATATATTTCCTTTATTTTATAATATTTTAATGATTTTGATCTCCTTATTTAATCTTAAAACATCTTTTAATTAATTCGTATTTAAATGATTAAACCTATTTAACGCGAACATGTTTCACAATTCTCCTGTACTTAAAAGAATTTCATTCCGAAATTAAGGACGTACCTGGGATAAATAGAAATGGATTGTTAGTTTTTTTGTTGTTTCATTTCTCCGGGACTATTGTGGTCTATCGGGCTTTGTACGTTTTTAGTGTTAAAGACAATCATGGTAATAAAGATGTGAAGATAAAGTGATAAAGCCATGTATCTGAAGCTCACCCGGTTAAAGCTATCAGTGCATTGCAGATTGTTCGGCTGGAACGCGCATACAACGTCAAGTATAAAAATTCACGCACGTCATCCATGC
>NMUG010007733.1:0-11940 GCA_002855965.1 Monotropa hypopitys | reverse complement strand
ACCACCCAATGGTGAATCGAAACCAGAATTGGAAAGTTATCAAATGGTGAATCGAAACCAGAATTGGAATGACCTTTTTTCGAATCGTGAATTACTCCGATTTTGTCATGATTTCTAGAATATGTTAGAAACTTATATTTAGGCACCTGATTCTGCCACAAAGCAAAGTGATTCTGCCACAAAAATATGTTATGAAATGACTTTTTTAACCTTAGTAACAAACTTGCAACACTTTCAAAAGTAAGGACAGAAAAGTCATTTCATAACATAGTTTTGTGGCAGAATCACTTTGGTTTGTGGCAGAATCAGCTGCCTATATTTATGGCTTTGAGTGTAAAAGAAATATTGTAAAAGTAATTTTATATCTAAATCAATAAGAAGCATGTCCTAAGTAATGAATTGAGGATTGTGTAGTTCAATAGGAAAGACTCTTACATGTATTGCAAAAGATGTGTAATGAATGAATGTGATTTTAGTTATTTTTATAAGCAAAGATACAACTAATCTTTTAAGATTTTTAAGATTACTATGTCATCTTTTGTCTCGTCTCCCTCTATGTTATAAGTTATTTTGTTATAATTATTGATCAATATGCGTACGAACTCGGAAAAACAAGAAAATATTTTTTATATTTTTAATTTGATACAATATGAATCAATATATGTTTGTATATGCATTATAATATTCTCAACTTCATAAAGAGTCTTAAATAACTCACTTGGTTATTTCAAATATTTCTTTTTGCAAGTGAAACGTGTTGATAAAGTGAATTGCTTCGTATACATTATAAATTAATTTAAGCTTTAATTTCTTAAACTATCATGTTTTTATGTATTTAGTCCTTAACTTTCAATTTTATCTAAGTAATTCTTAAATTATATAATTTTGCACCCAATTAGTCCAATCTGTAACGACTCATCAAATCTATTATTATGATTAACAACTTAAAATAAATTTACTAAAGAAATATAATTCAAAACGAATATTTTTTTATTATTTTTTTTTGTTTAGTAAATGTGTATTTTTTTTTCTCGTAATTTTTATTCTTTACACTCCTCTTGTCAACACTAAAAGACTAGTGTAAACCCAACAAAAGTTTAAATTAAATAAAAGTAAGCCAAGGTAAAATACTAGGCCAAATTAAGATACTTTGTATAATTTTTCCAAATATTTAAAGTTTATAGTGATCATTTGCTTTATGTTATAGTTGTCTAATTTTATAGTTACCGTTTGCACTAATTTAGTTCACCGTGTAATTTATATGTTTAGTGCCTTTTTAGGTGAGATTTGCCCTCTTTATTACCGTAGCTTATAAAATTGTGACAAAATTATTTTAGTATCACTGCACCGGATTACATAAAATAACGATGGCGCAGACCCGGATAAACTTAAATTTTTGTCACTAATATGTAATTGCAAATAAACGATCCGTTTAACCTCGGCCATTATGTTATTGGTCAGAATTAACCTCAGCTGTCGGACAGTTTTTCAATTCTGGTTACATGCTTAAGGAATGGAATTCTACAGCCATTACCGTGATTCCTAAATCTAATTCCCCTAACACAGTAAGGGATTTCAGACCTATTGCTTGTTGAAATGTGATTTACAAATGTGTTACTTAAATTCTAGTGCTTAGGTTACAACCAATTCTGCCTTCTCTCATTAGCCCAGCACAGTCTGCTTTTGTTAAAGGAAGATCCATTATTGATAATGTCCTTTTGATGCAAGAGTTGGTTAAAATTTATCATAAAGAGGTGGGTCGTCCTAAATATGCTATGAAGCTTGACCTTATGAAAGAGTATGATTCCGCATCTTGGAGCTTCCTGTTTGATATCATGCATGCTATGGAGTTTCCAATGGATTAAGCAATGTGTCTTAACTGCCATGTTCTCTATCTATACTAATATATAAAGGGCCTTTCAGTCATTGTGTCAATTTTCCATTTCCCAAATTATCTATACTAATATATAAAGGGAGAGTACCAATTTGGTGTCTCCCCTTTCTATCATTGTGTCAATTTTCCATTTCCCAAATTACACATATCCAAAAACTTAACTGCACACTACTCATTACAACTGCCCACACAACCGTTGTATATATAGAGAGCACACAGTGTGTATGCCCAACTGCTAGTAGTCATCAAAGGGGTCTAAGGGAGGGGGATCATATCTCCCCTTACATACTATTTCTGCTTGTCATGAAAGCATTCTCTGACCTGCTCCAACATAGGATCTCTTAAAGAAGTAAAGGGAGAGCGCCAATTTGGTGTGTCTCCTTTCTATCATTGTGTCAATTTTCCATTTCCCAAATTACCCTTATCCAAAAACTTAACTGCACACTACTCATTACAACTGCCCACACAACCGTTCTATACATAGAAAGCACACACAGTGTGTGTGCCCAACTGCTAGTAGTCATTAATGGTCAAACGGAAGGTTATTTTCTTGGGCAAAGGGGTCTAAGAGAGGGGGATCATATCTCCCCTTACATAACATTTCTGCTTGTCATGAAAGCCTTTTCTGCCCTGCTGCAACATAGGATCTCTCAAGGAAGTTTTACTTTTCATCCAAAATGTCAGGGCCATCTTATGTTCGCTGATGACCTCTTTATCATATGTGGAGCTGATGCCTCCAACTCATTAACAGAATGCTTTCAAACTTCCAGCATATATATGGTCTGCCCCCAAATTTGCTTAAAAGTTCTGTTATGTATTCTGGTATATCTCTGGATCAAAGGAATGTTTTGCATAATATTTAGCAATCCCAGAAGGTTCTCTTCCAATCAAATATATAAGAGACTTAAAGCAACAGATTGGCAGTTGCTAATTGAGAAAATTACATACTGGTCTAAGCTGCTATTTTAGGGTGGAAGATCCCAGCTCATTAGTTCCATTCTATATAGCATCCAAATCTATTGGAGCTCCATCATCATTCTTCCTTAGAGAGTTCTTAATGATGTTCAGAAATTACTTGGGTCTTTCTTTTGGGGAGGTCCGGAGATGAAACACTCAGAGGCTAAAGTCAAATTGAAGGATTTGTGTTCCTAGAAGGGAAGGTGGTTTAGGCTTTAAGGTTCTTAAGAACTGGAATAAAACTGTTATGATTAAGCATATCTAGGCCATCTCTCAAAAAGCAGATTTCTTAAACTCAGAACTATGGTTCAGCCATGGATTAGGTGTGTTGTTGGTAATGGGGATAATTCTTTTTTATGGATTGATAATTGACACCCTCTTGGGCCTTATTCTAAGTTATAGGTCTATAATTTCTCATAATCTGGGAAGATCCCTTTCTGCCAAGGTTTCCTCTATCATTTGTAATAATAGTTGGAGATGGTTTAGAGCCATGGATGTAGTCACTAGAGATATCATTACTCATAACCTTTGTTCCTAATTCCAATGATATTATTCTGTGGACCATCTTAAATTCTGGTCAGTTCTCTATTAAAACAGCTTAGAATACCTTGGAGAATCTGTGAAATACCTTGAGAAGATCTGCTCCTGTTGTTGCTTGGCATACGGTTGTTTGGTTCCCTCATCATGTGCTTAGGTGGTCTCTAATACAATGGCTGTGTATTTTGGGGAGGCTAGCTACTAAAGACAGGCTTTCTAGATAGGGGATTATTCACAACTCAGTTTGTGTGTTATATCTCTACCACTTAGAGTCCCATTAACATCTGTGGACAAATGTTGGTGGAGATACCACTCGGAAGACAACTTAAGATGGGTCCAGGTAATTAACTCTTTGCAAACGAATAGCCAGAATGGCCGTTGGCCTAAACTCCCAATGAAACAAAAACCCTCTCCTATGTGGGCTGGAATATCTAGAGTCTATAACAACGATGAGAGGCTTAAAGAATTGTTGCTCAAAGGGTTCAGATGGCAAGTTGGCCCAGGGTCAAGAATTAAATTTTGGCATCATATATGGTTGGGGGATTCAAGTCTAAAAGATGAATACCCAAGACTATTTGCTCTTGCTACCAAGAAGGAGGATAGCATTATGCAAGCACTAGGAGGAGAGGAGCTGTCGAATTTCAATATATCGTTCAGGGGAAAAGATTGTTCGCATGGGAGGAGGACCAATGGACTAGGTTACAGTCCAGATTGCTGCAGGTTAAAACATCAAGGGTGGGGGCAGACACTCTAAGATGGGCACGGGATGCAAATGGGGAATTCAAGGTAAAACATGTATATGAGCTAATGGAAGGCGATGGAAACACAGATAGCGAAGAATTAGCAGATCTATGGGCAAATGTTGTTGCCCCAAACTGGAAATATTCGCATGGCTTGCTTTACAGGGAGCAATAGCCACTAGGGACCTTCTACAGAAAAGAAATTTGATAGGACCAGGTCAACAATCTACACTATGCGGGTTATGCAGCCAAGAGTCCGAAAGCAACGACCACCTACTTCTTACATGCTCAATAAGCTGGGAGATATGGTCTGCAACTATAAGATGGTGGGACTTAACCTGGGTTTCTCCCGACAGAATTAGATCGTGCAAATCCTGGTGGTAGAACACCGGTTTCAAAGGCAAAGAACGTAAACTATGCCGATCATCATTCTACTCAACACTGTGGGCAATATGACGGGCAAGAAACGTTGCGGTGTTCAACCAAACTGAGATCGATACAGGGAGAATTTGCGAAATAATTAAAACCACAACAGCAAGATGGGCGAAAGTGCAGATCGTGAACGAAGACTACTCAATCAACGACATCATATAAAATTTGAAAGGGACCAGGGATGTAGTGTGAAAAACGGAAATTAATGTCAGAATTACCTTGGAAGCAGACGGTGGAATAAAAAGGTGTGCTAGTCAATCAAAGGACTCTAGCGTCGCCAACAGTTTGGGGGGGCATCCAGATCTGCAAGCTCTGCAGTCCAATTTGGTGAAGGGCGGAAGTCGAGGTTGTCGATGATCTGAGATCCATCGAAGGAGGAAGGCGTAGAGAGATGAGGCGGTGAAAGGAAATTGCTGGCCGTATCAGAATTGTGTTTCGCGTGGAATTGATGCAGGCATTAGATATGGCCAATGTATGTGGCATATAGTTTGTGATTCAACTAATGGGTGAGTTTTGTAAAATGTCTAAAACTAGTATTTGCCCGTGCCGATGGCACTTGGAACCCGTGTGGGCCCCGTGCGAAATATGACACTTGAGACCCGTGTGGGCCCGTACGAAATATGAATGGGACAAAATGGCCCCGTGCAAAATATGACACTTGAGACCGGTGTGGGCCCCGTGCGAAATATGACTGTGACAAAATGAGATAACTGAGACATAAAAGTATGACTGAGACAAAAATCATCCTATTATGTGGTTGATGTTGTGATGTGACTATAATGTGACAAAAAATGTGACTGTGACAGAAAATGTATGACTAGGACATATGAAGAATATGACTGGAACATTTTTCTGTTATATATAATAGATACCCTATGTAAATTTTATGTAAGTTCAATAAATTCTCTTTATCAAAAAAAACATCTGTTCTTTTTGTGTTCCTTTTCTTCCCAGTCCCAGGTATGGTCTTCTTTACTGTATAAAATAGCATTTGAAGAAGGGATCCTTCTCTTGGCAATGAGTTTGAATGGGCCATTATTCATAGAAGAGGTATTAATCTACAGAGTTTGGTTTTCAAACTTCCATTAGGTGTTGCTGTTTACTACATTTGGAAGGAAAGGAATTCAAGAATCATCAAGCAAAAAGAAACAGATGTCAATATGGTTACTACTGCTTCCATAAATAATATTAGAGTTTGTATGTGCTTGCGGAGAGACATTAAAAGGTCTGATGTCAATATTTTGATATGTATATAGTGGGAAATCTCTCGTAGGATTTTCCTTTCACTTTTATGAAGTGTCTCTGTTTTCTGTTGTTTTATGTAGACTTTTAGGTGTGCTAAATTCAGGCGTTCAGCTCGTTCGGCGTTCGCCTTCAGGTCATCAGTCATCAGCTAGGAAGCACGGATACTTTGAAAGTAGTCACGTATCCGTATCCGATACTCCTAGGATACTCCGATACTCCGATACTCGCCCGATACGTATCGGATACTCCTATTAAGTATCCTGTATTTAAAATTATTGATTTTATTTTCGAATACGCAGGCGATACGCAGGGGATACACCTAAGATACGTTTAGGATACGGCGGGGGTTAAATTGAATTTTTTAACAAATTACAAAAACTTACAAGGGGGAAACTGTAATTATAATTAATACAAATTATTATTTCCCAAAATATTCTACACAGCAGCAATCGACTGAATAAAACCCTGCCTTTCCTGCAACGATCGACTCCTGCAACGATTGACTCCTGCAATTAACACATAGTAAATACTTGCTACTAGACTACTGCTATTACCAATTCAATTTTTGTTTTTATGCTCACTACAATAGTAATAATTATAAAAAATATATATTTTTACAGACGTATCATTGCCGTATCCGTATCCTACTTTTCTAGGTTTTGCCGTATCACCGTATCTGTACCGTGTCGTATCGGATGACGTTTGAGGCGTACGCCTTGGACGCCTATTGCGCCCAGACAGAAGAGGCGTTCGCTTAAAAAAAGGGGGGACAAAAAGATCCCAAAAATTTTAAAAAAAATAGACTTACAGATACCTCAATTTCTATCGACGACTTGCTACAAACGAAACTCCAATAGTTTCGACTCGTGATGCTGCTACAAACTCTGACTCTCTTCTTCATCCGATGCTCCTCCTACGATTTCGAATCGGGTACCCCTCGTCTCTCTCTCTCTCTCTCGATCTCTCTCGAATCGCAAATCGCAAATCGCGATCTCCAACTCTATATCTCTCGCTCTGCTGCGATAACGAATCTCTCTCTCGCTGTGTGTGTTGCTGACTCTCTCGTCTCTCTTCATGAACACCTATATTTTTCCTTAGGGTGATGAATAATTACTAATTAGTGATTATTTTTATTTTGGGAAATCCTATATATAACATCCACCTAAAAATACATAATTGTAAGACAAAAATACCATTCGTGAAAATGACTACTTCAACCCTTGAGTTTTTAAATAAATTCACCTATAAATTTTTAAAAATAATTTTCTGAATATAACTCACCAATTAACCTAAACATAACTGATAATGGAAAGTAGACATGAGCTTAGTACGCCGGTCATTTCTAGGGGTGAGCTGAATATGATGGATGCAGTTTGACTCTTGAGCTGACCTGAGGTCAGTTTAGGCTGAGGAGAGCTCGGTTACAACCGAGGTGAGCCTTGCTATGGCAAAGGCATGTGGGGTCAGCTCAGGGGACCCTACAAGGAATTTTTCTGTGACTATTGAAGGGACGAAACAATACTTCCGTCTTTCTACGCATTTGAATTATATGATTGACTTAACGGATATAGAAGATAATCTTCCTTTACGGGAGGATAGCAAAGGATACAGTAATATTCCTAAATTAGCGGGAGCTACCTAAAGCTATAGAAGATATAAATATCGAAGGATACACCGCTCCAAGGTAACAAAAAATTCCTAGCACTACTTAACTTTCCTTTTCATTTGTTCTCTACAAAATCCAGCGACTGACTTAGGCATCGGAGGGTATTTGGCCGACCCCCACCAGTGTCAAGTTTTCCTTTGCAGGACTGCCAGCGAGGAGGTTTCAGAAATCGCGCCATCAGTTCGCGTCGTCTGTGGGAACGATTTTCTAATCGTAGGCGATCAATTTCTGAATTGTCAATACTCGATCCAGAGCAGGTAGAAATCATAATGGTCCCTCCACCATCATTGCAGAGATGTTCATGGCAATGCAGCGTCAAATTGAATTACTCACGAAATGTTTGGGAGAAGTTCAACTGGAAAATCGGGAATTAAGGGCAAAGCAGAATCAGCCGAGGGAGGATCAAGTAGTGGCCCAACGGGAGTAGGAAGACGATGACGAAAGGGTGGAAGACAGCGAGGACTGGAGAGAAAAGCGTAACAAAAACCAGTCCTAGAGCAACCAAGACCCTCATGTTAGCAGATCCACGAGGGGGGGCAAGCCACCAGTTGAAAGGCAAGACGAATGTCTTATAGCAACTATAGAGGCCCAGGTCGATTGGGATCAAGAAGTGGATGCAGGCCAAAGCTCCGGCTACGATCGAGAAGCTGGTTCAAACCACATACTCCTCATTCTGTACACATGTCCTTAACGTTCCTATGCCTTCCAAATTCAAGATGTCGAGTCTCGAGTCATTCAATGGTACTACGAACCCATTGGATCACTTGGAGACCTATAAGAATCTCATGACATTGCAGGCAGTACCATACGAGGTGATGTGCAGAGTCTTCCTCATCGCTATGAAGGAAAGTGCTCGGATGTGGTTTAACAAGTTAAAGTCTAGAAGTATCAACAATTTCAAAGAACTCAGTCATGGGTTCGTGAGCCACTTCGTTGCTGGGCAACGCTATCGCAAGCCCGATACTTACCTGCTGACAGTTAGGTAGAAGAAGGGGGAGTCAGTACGGGATTACACTACACGCTTTACCCAAGAGGCAATGCAGATAGAAAGTGTTGATGATAAGATGGCCATGGAGGCCTCCATAGCTGGCATGTGGTTGGGATCGCGTCTGTTTTACCTAACCCATGATCCCCCAGGATATGGCTGGGCTCATGTTGAGGGCCCAAAAGAATATGAATGTAGAAGACGCACTCAGCGCTTGAAAAAAATATAGACGATGGAGCCCAAGGACAAACGTCAGTAACACCTCTCCAAACCGAGGGTGAGGCAAAAAGATTGATTCGAGGGGCTCACCCAAGAAGGTTGGGGGTCCCCCAGAGAGTTATAAAAATTATACCCCAATTATCGCTACCACAGACCAAATTATGGACGATCTCATGGATGATCCAGATCTGAGGTGGTAGTCCAAGTTCAAGAGTCACCCGGATAATAGGCCTAGGGATAAATATTGCCATTTTCATCATGATCACGGTCATTATACGAATGATTGTGTAATTTTAAAATGCCAAATAGAAGACCTCATTCATAGAGTTAGACGACAGAGATTTGTTTAGAAAAGAGAGCAGAGAATTAAACATGATGGGCAATGTCGGGATGACAGAGCTCGGGCCCCAGAAAATAATTATCCAATCGGGGAGATTAGGATCATACATGGAGGGTCGGCTTGAGGAGGAGAGTCCAACTCAGCCAGAAAGGCCCACCTTAGGAAGTTGAGATTTGAGGACTTGATAGAGATTTGCTCAGTTGGGAGGCCAAGGAAAGAAGCATTCACTATCATCTTTTTAGAAGAATGTGAGCAGGAGACAGTCTATACCAATGACAAACCCCTAGTGGTAACTATGGTAGTCGCAAACTTTAAAACTAGGAGGGTCCTAGTCAATAGTGGAAGCTCGACAGACATCCTATTCCTGCACGCATTCGACCAGCTAAGGCTGGGGAGAGAACGACTACGACTAATGACCTCCCCATTGGTGGGGTTCACGGGAGAGGCAGTTTACTCTAAGGGACAGATAGCCCTCCCGATAACAATGGGATAAGAAGGCAACCAAGTGACAACAATGGTGGATTTTCTGGTGGTGAATGCGCCTTCTGCCTACAATGCGATAGTCGGGAGAGTGCTTTTGAACAGAATCAAAGCTATCATATCTACCCATCATTTGAAGGTAAAATTTCCCATCCCCGGTAGGGTAGGAGAAATGAAGGGCGACTAGAAAGTTGCAAGGGAATGTTACAACTATTCGGTAAAACACCACAATGAGGCTCTAGCAGTAGAAGAGTGGGATGTCTGAGATGAAGAAAGGCTTCAGAAAGGAGAACCAGTGGAGTAATTAAGTCCCTTGCAGATATGGACAAAAGATCCTGACAAGCGAAATCAGGTGGGTAAAGGGTTAAGATCAGGCGAGAGGAATGGCCTTATCAGTTTTCTACAGAAAAGCAAAGGCGTTTTGCTTGGTCGCATGCTGGTATACTTGGGATCGGTCCAAGGATCATAGCCCATCATTTGAATGTAAAACCGGATTGCATGCCCGTAAAGCAGAAGAGGACATTTTGCGCCTGAAAGGAATGGAAAATCTTTCAACCAATTGAAGCATTATCTGCGTAATCCCCCATTGATCAGTCCAGTAGTTGATGGAGGAAAGATGTATCTCTACATAGCTGTCCCCTCGTATACCGTCAGCTCAGTTCCCATCTGGAAAGATAAGGGGGTCCGGTACCCAGTTTACTACACCAATCGAGCCCTACGGGGGACAGAGACCAATTATCTGAAGGTTAAAAAAGTAGCATCTGCGGCGGTTACTGCTACGATAAGATTGAGGCCCTACTTTAAATCCCGTCTGATCACTATCTTGATGGACCTTCCACTTAGGAGAGCCCTTCGCAACCCGAGGGCATCCAGGCAGCTCATTCAGTGGTCCCTAGAATTGTAGAAGTACCTCCAGGTGGCCAAACAGCTCACCAACACTTTCTCTCAATTCTCCACTTCTTAGGTCCCAAGATCAGAGAACCAGGAAGCCAACTTGTTGTCAAAAGTGTCCACATCCAGGATGGGGTCCCCTCCGAAGGGACTTTGGTTCAGTTCACGAAGATTCCGAGCATTGAGGGAGTTCGCCTTCCGATCCTACTGGTCGATTACTCTAACTCTTGGGGCGAACTCCATTGTTAAGTATATCGAAACTGGAGAAGGTCCCATCCCTAAGGAAATAAACCAGCAACAGTATACAGTGGTTGTGATCGACTACTTTACAAAATGGGTGGAGGCCAGAGCCATGTCCACAATTACTTCTCAAGTAACAGTTTCTTTTCTCTAGCAGAATGTTATTTGTCGTTTTGGGCTCCCGGGGGTGCTGGAAGTAGACCTCGGGAAGCAGTTTGACAACTTGGACTTCAAGTAGTTCTGCAGCTCAAAAGCTATCCACGTACACTACACCTCCAAGGCTTATCCCAGAGCCAATGGGCAGGCAGAGGCTACCAACCAACAAAAAAAGGAATCAAAGAGACTGAGGACTGTGAAGGGAGATTGGTCTGATGAGCCCTTACAGAGTGCTCAGGGCTAATTACCCTACGGGGGAGAAGAATTACCTAACCTTTGGAATATTGAGCACCTCAAGAATTATTATGTTTGAGTTGCTATTTTAATATAACTTTTAATAAAACTTTCAAACTTCTTTCACTACGACTAAGATGTTTTTTAATAAAAGCAACTTGTTTCCTCATTATAACTCATTTAATAAAATATTTTGCTATGTTTGCCAAGACAATATGAGTAAATACAAAGTGAAACCTCTAAATCTGTATTCTCATTGCATTTGGGGGAGTAGAGAACATGCCCATTCCCCATTGTAGCATTGGCATGAGCATCGACGTGCTGAGAGCATGAAAAATACTCATTTAAGTTATATTTTTGTGTTTGCCACGTGTTTGAAAGTATGAGGATACTTGTTTAGGTCAAAATCATAAGTGCTAAGGCACAATGCCAAGGCCAAGGTTCTGAAAAGACATGTTAAAATCTTAAGTGCTAAGGCACAATGCCAAGGCAAAGGTCCTAAAAAGACATGTTAAAATCATAAAGTGCTAAGGCACAACGCCAAGGCAAAGGTCACGAAAAGACCTATTAAAATCATGAGTACCAAGTCACAATGTAACGGTCTAGATTTCTTAAATTCTATTACATAGATTTTGATTGATTTTAATCTCAAAATCTTCTCTTAATTAATGATGTGGTTGACCCAAGAATGTTGTAGAGAATTAAATTGTAAATCCAACGCAATTTGAATTGCGTCAATCAGAGTCCGAACGAAGAATCTAGGATCGTTTCTCCTTGGACTTCCTCAATTTTCGGAAATAGAGGAAGGCTTGCGGGAATAGGGAGAGTACAAAATCCCGGATTACCGAGAATAGGGGAGAGGATTTGTGGGAATAGGGGAGAGGATTTGCGGGAATATGGGGTGTCATGCC
This sequence comes from Monotropa hypopitys, assembly GCA_002855965.1. Lineage (NCBI taxonomy): Eukaryota > Viridiplantae > Streptophyta > Magnoliopsida > Ericales > Ericaceae > Monotropa > Monotropa hypopitys. The sequence continues at coordinate 13 of NMUG010007733.1, read as the reverse complement.
TCACCCCTGATAA
>NMUG010007732.1:0-11940 GCA_002855965.1 Monotropa hypopitys | reverse complement strand
TAGGACGGGTGGCGTTGCTGGCAGTCAGTAAGGCCAGTGGTTGGCCACAAAGTAAGTCCAACGGGTGCGTGGGACGTACCCCAAATTTTAATGCGCGGGGCGTACGAACTACTACCTATAGTAGTAGCTATTTTTAGGGCATGGGATGCTCAAATCTTTTTGAAAAGGGGCTTCGGCCAGAATATATATGTATCATGCATGGGATGCATTGTTGAAAGAGAAATTATTCATACTCATCTTCATGATTTCTGACTCTGAAATTACTTGCGTTTTGGAAATTAAACATATCATATTCACACTTTGTTTCCTTGTCTTTGGCTTGGAAATAGGTTCCAGGATTAGCGGTCCACTACAAGGCTGGAGGACATGGGATGCTTGGATGTGGTTTTGAGCTGAGGTGGTCTTGGAAGATTTTGGCTTGTTGTTCTTCTTACGTTCCCTTGGTAGAGTTTTACGGCCTTTTTGTTTAAGAGACTGATATTGGAAAAAATTTGTAATAGCTAGTGGATTCAGTTTAATGCTTACTTCTTAGAGAAACGTCGAGTTTTATTTTACAGTCACACTTGTCCTTTTATTTAGTATGCTTGGTAATTCTTGCTTGATGTCTTATTTAAATGAAGAGGTCTATGGAATTTTTTTAAATTTTTGTGTATTTTGGAGTTAGGGATGTTACAACTTGGTATCAGAGCTTAGGTTATAGGTCCGAGTTAAGGGACCATGTGATTGATAGAATTGTATTTGAGGTATGAGTTTGAGGTAATGGTCGGAAGTTGGGGTGTTAGTGTTTTGGGACTATTATGCATGTCTTTGACACCCATGAGACTTGACTTGAAATTCGATTGGAAGAATGCCTGATCAATGTTCTCTTACAATGGGAAGTCTTGGAAAGTTAAGTGGAAAAACATAGTATAACAAAATGCTAAGGTTAGGGTGGCTAAGTAGTGGACCATAGGATGTCGAGTCATGCATTGAGTCATTGAGGTGTGTTTGACTAACGCGTGAGTTTTTGACATCTAATGCTTGTTTCTACCATGTTGTTTCTTGTGTTGTGATTTACAAGAAAATAATGGAGCATAATGATCAAAGAGTTGAGGAGGAGGCCAGTGTGAATGGAGGTAATCCAGGTAGTGGTGGGGGTGTTCCCCCTATGGTTGGAGAAGAGGCTCGGATGATGGCCGCCATTGCTCAGTTGGCCGAAGGTCAACAAATAATGATTCAATTACATGCTAATCAGAATGTGGATAGAGGTGTGAATACAGGTCTCTTAGAGAGATTCAAAAGGTTGCGTGGTACAGTATTTGAGGGAGCAAATAATCCCGAGGTGGCTGAAGAATGGTTGAGAGAAGTAGAGTTGGTGCTAGACACAATGGGTGTTGAGGGAGAGCAGAGGGTAATTTTGGCGACTTTTCTGTTTAGAGGTGAAGCTAGGAGTTGGTGGAATGCTTTTAAAAGGCAAGAGGTGGCACCGACACTTGGAGTTGAGCCGATTGCCCTAAGGGCGATTACTTGGGATAGGTTCGTGCAAGGGTTTAACAATAAGTTTTACCCAGATAGTTTTCGATTTGGGCAAGAGGCAACTTTTTCGAATTTGAAGCAAGGGAATATGTCTGTCAGTGATTATGAGGCGAGATTTACTACATTATCTAGATATGCACCGTATATGGTTAGTTCGGAGGATTTGAAGTGTAGGCGTTTCAGAATGGGCTTGGCACCTGGAGTGGCTTCGAGGATGTTGTCGTTTAGGGAGAGAGATTATTCTGATCTTGTGGATATGGCAACAAGAATGTGGAATGACATTCAAGAATATCGTGAAAAGAGGGAGTCTCATAAAAAGGCGAGATTTGATAGTAGTGGAAAATCTGGAGGTAGTAATTTCAAGAGTGGGGAGCAGAGATCGAGGTTTGACAAGGGGAAGAGTGGTGGAGGAAATAGAAGTCAGAGAGGTAATTGGAGTGGAAATCAGGAGAGGAGTGTGAACCAGCAGTCGGGGTCAAATGGCAGAGGCTTTTCTAAAAGGTGTTTCAAATGTGAGTTGCCAGATCATATTGCTAGGGATTGTGCATCGGGAAATAATGGGCTAAAATGTTTCAAGTGTGGAGGTATGGGCCACAAAGCTATGCAATGTGTTCAACAGCAAAATCAGTTACCAGTGCAGTCAGTAGGGAGTGCAGCAGGAGGTGCTAACAAGGGTACATCGGGGCAGGCTACTCATGGCAGGGTATTTGCGTTGGACAGACAGACAGCTCAAAAAAATCAGACATAGTGACATGTATGATTCATGTATCTACTTTATATGCACGATTCCTTATTGATTCTGGAGCCACACACTCTTTTGTTGCTACTACTTTTGGTTCACGTATGTGTTTAAAATTGGCATCTTTAAATCACACTTTGCTTGTGTCAACACCAATGGGAAATGTAGTAGAGCTTGAGTCATTCTATCCGGGTTGTGAAGTTTGGGTTGGTAATGAACCGTTATTGTCAGATTTGATTCCACTTGAGATGTTAGACTTGGATGTGATTTTGGGGATGGACTTTTTAGCCGCTCACTTTGCTATTATTGACTATGTCAGTAAGGAAGTTTTGTTCCGTATTCCGGGTAGACCTGATTTAAAATTTTGTGGTGATAGCTTAGAATTGCCTAGACGTGTTATCTCATCTTTGAAGGCTATGTCTATGTTGAATAAGGGTTGTGAAGGGTTTCTAGCTTACGTGATTGATTCTGAGAAAGGAGAGAGAAGTATTGGGGATATACCCGTGGTGAGTGAGTTCCAAGATGTTTTTCCAGAAGGATTGCCGGGGGTGGTTCCGATTAGAGAAGTAGAATTTACAATTGAGTTGGTTCCGGGTACTAGTCCTATATCTATTGCTCCTTATAGGATGGCACCTGTCGAGTTATACGAATTGAAAATGCAGTTGAAGGAGTTGCTTGATAAGAGATTCATTAGACCTAGTGTGTCGCCTTGGGGAGCCCCAGTTTTGTTTGTGAAAAAGAAGGATGGTTCGATGAGAATGTGTATAGATTATATGCAGTTGAACAAAGTCACTGTGAGAAGTAAATATCCATTGCCTAGAATTGACGATCTTTTTGACCAACTTCATGGAGCCTCAGTATTTTCGAAAATTGATTTGAGGTCCGGATACCACCAATTGAAAGTTAGAGACTGTGATGTAGCGAAAATGGCCTTCCGTACTAGATATGGTCACTACGAGTTTATGGTTATGCCTTTTGGGTTGACGAATGCGCCAGCGGTGTTTATGGATTTGATGAATAGAGTATTTCAGTCCTATCTAGACTCTTTTGTTATAGTATTCATTGATGATATTTTGGTGTATTCAAAGTCTAGAGAATAACATGGAGAGCATTTGAGGCTAGTCTTGCAAAGTTTGAGGGAGAAACATCTGTATGAGAAATTAATAAATGTGAATTTTGGCTTGATCGAGTGGTCTTCTTGGGTCATGTTATCTCGAGTGAGGGTATTTGCGTAGACCCTAAAAAGATTGAGGCGGTTGTGAATTAGGAGAGGCCTACTAGTGTGACTGAAATCCGTAGCTTTTTGGGATTAGCGGGTTACTACAGGCGATTCATTGAGAAATTTTCGTCTATTGCAATGCCTTTGACTATGCTTACTAGAAAGGGAGTCAAATTTGTGTGGTCGAAAGAGTGTGAGAACAGTTTTCGGGTCTTGAAAGAGAAGTTAGTTTCGGCACCTATCTTGACTATTCCGGAGGGGACTGATGACTTGGTAATATATAGTGATGCGTCGCTTTGTGGATTGGGGTGTGTGTTGATGCAACGGGGGAAGGTCATAGCTTATGCTTCGAGGCAATTGAAAAACCATGAGAGGAATTACCCTACACACGATTTGGAGTTAGCAGCGGTAGTTTTTGTACTAAAACTTTGGAGGCATTATCTATATGGGGTGACTTGTGAGATTTTTACCGACCATCAAAGTTTACAGTATTTATTCACTCAGAAGGATTTAAATTTAAGGCAACATAGGTGGATGTAACTAATTAAAGATTATGATTGTAATATCCACTATCATCCGGGGAAAGCTAATGTAGTGGCTGATGCGTTGAGTAGAAAGGCCGTGAGCAAAGTAGCATGTTTGACTTGTGCTAGAGTTAAAAAATTTTCAGAATTGAGCAGTATGGGTGTTGATTTGTCTTTGGATTCGAATGAGACTTTGTTAGCAAATCTTGTGGTGATGTCACTATTTATGGATCAGATTAGAGAGGGCCAAAAGACTGATGTGTTTCTAGAGAAGATCCGACAACAAATTCTATTGGGTGAAAAATCAGAGTTTAGCATTCGTGGGGATGGTATGTTGATGTTTGGGAACCGAGTTTATGTACCAGAGGATGCAGAGCTTAGGAAGAATATTCTTGAGGAGGGCCATAGTTCGAAGTTTTCTATGCATCCGGGGTCGACGAAGATGTATCGCGCCCCGAAAATTTTACAGTCTTCCCGCCCCCGCGAAGGAGAGGGAGATTTTCGTACTCTATCTTCTTTTTGGCTTTAATGCGATGGGTTTTTGAAATAAAAAGGACAATTGGATTGTTTCAACTTTAAAATGTCAGATTATACAACAAATTGCAATTGCCGGAATAATATACATTTCATCATTAATCTATTTTTCAGAATCGCCACCTAGCATAGAGTTATGGTGTGCCAAGTCACCAGTTTTTAAAAAAGGTTTAGTCTACGAATACTAGAATCTTGGGTTCGGGGATTTACTGTTACGAGTATGGAAGGTGTTAGGCACCATACATCGCCCTTTCAGTACTTTATTTTCTAATCAACCTTTATTAACTAAATTCAAACATTTCTCGGCCAAGAGATAATAAAACGGAATGTTTACAAGAACTAAATTTAAAACTTTATTTGCTTTTGTGCTTTTCTTTTATTAAACGGACAGAGTTTCGATGTATTTTACATATTTTCTCTTTTTTATTTTATTTGAAATCTCAAAGGGATAATGAATGATCCGGTGAAAGCCGACTCATAAATTATTTTTCGATTTAAATAACAAAAGTTACTTAATTCGCCAGTGATTTAAATAAAGAGATTTGATTAGTTGTTTATTTTGATTTCGTTTGAAAATCTCAAATGAATAATAAATGATCCGGTTAAGAACCGATTCACAAATTATTTTCCGATTTAGATCACAAAGGTTACTTAATTCGTCGATGATCTAAATCAAGAGACTTAATTATTTGCTTTGATCTTTACTTTTGTTTGAAATCTCAAAAGAATAATAAATGATCCGGTCTGGGCCAATTCATGAACTATTTCCTGATTTAAATCACAAAGGTTACTTAATTCGCCGGTGATCTAAATCAAGAGATTTAATTGTTTTGTTTGTTTTTATTTTTAATTTTAAATTTCAAATGAATAATAAATGATCCGGCGCAAAGCCGACTCATAAACTATTTCCCAATTCGGATCACAAAGGTTACTTATTTTGCTGGTGATCTAAATCAAGAGATTTTGATTAGTTGTTTATTTTGATTTTGATTTTTGTTTGAAATCTCAAAGTAATAATAAATGACCCGGTCAGAGCCGATTCATAAACTATTTCTCGATTTAAATCACAAAGGTTACTTAATTCTCCAGTGATCTAAATCAAGAGATTTAATTATTTTATTTTAATTTTTATCTTTGTTTGAAAAGGAATAGGGGACACAGGGATGATAACATAAATATGAATACAAAGCATATAAGGATATATATTTATATTTATAGATATAGAGAGGGCTTCCTGTGCGGATGGATTCCGTGTGGACGGAATATGGACGGCCATTTTTAAATCGAATTTGAATGATCCGAACCGTTCAATGTCTTTAAAACATGTTGATTAGGGTACCCGCGAGAAATAGTAAAAAAAAAACCGAGAAGGCCTTTATCCGAGCAGTTTTTTCATAAAACTGTAATGAACAGTCCGTATAAAACTAGCTCGGATGAAGGCCTTTCCGGTCATTTGTTTTGACCATTTTTTGCAGGGATCCTAAAAAACACCTTCTAAACACAATGGAGCAATCGGTTTGTGAAAATTTGATCGGGAAGTTGACCAAAAAACTCCGTCCGTACCACGTCCGCACGGATCCCGTCTGTACAGGAAGCTTTGTCTATAGATATATATGTACAATATATAAGTAAATAGATATATACATATATACATCGTGTTGGCATAGCCTAACAAAATGATGTTACATATTACTAATATGTCGGAAGGACCGGTCTTCGATGAATTGATGTTTACAAATTCAAGAAATGATTAATTGGCTTATCAGTCGCATCCATACGTTAGCCAGAAGATCATTCAAATGAGTTTGTAATTACCAATACAAGGAAAAATTGATTTTTGAGGTATCAATGTGTGCCCCAATCAGCCGGTAGACATAACCTGACACGATGCTAAGGTATCCCACTTGAAATTCAGAATATCAATTCTTCAAAGATATAAGTCAATTAACTTTTAAAAATTCATAATTTTGATTAAGTAGCCAACTTGGTCATGGCCATTCATAATGCTATAATACTTTCTAATGAATTTTCAAGAATCAAATTTTAAAATATGGAAAGTAAACCACCGATGAAGTCTATGACTTATTTTCATCGCAAAGAATCAAACATAAAAGATGAATTACATCACTACGATTAAAAGAAAATATGTATTTGTATACCTTAGCGGAATTACAATTGGGGTAGGACAAGTTCTCCGATTCTATTCGTACGACTATAATAACGTATAGTATTCGGGCACCGCCCCTACTATAACGAAACTATAATCCCAAAGTGGTAACCGGGACTTTCCTAATATAAAGTGTAAAATACAGCACTTTCCTAATATAAAGTGTAAAATACAGCAAGAGGATTATGAGGAGTATAGCTTTGGTATAAAATGGATTTGGCAAGATTTCGGTAGCGGTTCGACTAGGTTTCTGGATTTTTCGTCTTGATGGAAAAGGTTTGATTTGGAATTTGGATGTTGGTTTTGATGATTTGAACTTTTGATCTCTGGATTTTGTAAGATTAGGGACTGATTTGGAGGGTTTATGAATGGAGTAAAATGGTTAGGATAGTTTTGAAAAGCTTGGGGATGATTTAGGCTAGGTTGAAGAATTTTTGGAGGAGAAGTAGAGGTTCTGTTTGGGACAAAATACTCAGAGAAAGCTTGGACAAGGTTTTGATGCTTCTGGGTCCTCTTTCAAATGGCCAAGGAGGCCCTCCTTAAATAGGAGGCTGTCGCACCTATAGGTGCGATAGTGACGTCATCTTTTCAACAGCCCCTTTGGCTGGGGGTTGGGGTAGGTGAACCACTCTTGGATTGGCTAAGACAGCTCTATCTGGATACCGCGACACAATTCCCTCCTTTTGGGATAGAACTTTATTTTCCTTTTTCTTTTTATTTCCAAATAACTCAATAATGTTCTGCTCTGCACCGGAAGTCCCCAAGCTGACTGTTCTATAGTGCCGCGGGCCCCACTATCGAGAAAATTAATATTGCCACAATTTTTGTTGAGCCGAATCACGAATTTTATAATTATCACCACTGAAATCGGATGACTTTTCAAGAACCGCTCGTTTTTCAGCCCTTTCACTTTAAATAAAATCTCGCAGTTTGCGCTTGTTTCATCGATACGAGATAATTTGCCAAAACTATTCCACAGTAAAGCTCTGTCTTTTGTCGAGACTCTATAAAAAATTGGTTCATAGATTTCCGATGCCGGCTCGTCCTTCCACGATACTCTGAACGAAATAGCATTCGGACCCAACTAAATTCCGTTTATTCATCCGATGATGTCAGTGATTATATAGACTTCTCAGGAATGAAATTATCGTCGAATTTCCATTGAGAGACTGGATTTTGTCCATTCGCATAACTTTTGGTTGATCCCAGCCTGAAATGCATGCTATGTGATGATTTTCTCGATGTCCATTTACTATTTGTCGCGAACTGCACATCGTTTTGAGAAACTGACTCCGGGTAAATGCTCCTTATTATTTTACTGACGTTTATTCATTGATAAATCATTTGTGCCTGTTGTCGGTGTTGCTTGTGAGAAGTTTGAACATTTCAAAAAATACATTCTGATTTCCTGAGTCTGATTTGACTGATTTCGAGCTTGACCTGATTAATTCTGAGCAGTGGGTCAAAATGGGGTATCAACACTCTCCCGAATGAATTTAACCCATCTTATGATTGCTGAATCAATTCTAGACCCAACAACTGACGCTCCCCAACCTCACTCCAACAAATAGGCATACGATAATGCCATCCATACAATGCCTCATAAGGTGCCACGCCGATACTGGTTTGGTAGCTATTGTTGTAAGCAAACTCCACCAAGGGAAGATAAGCATCCCAAACCCCTCAAAAATCTAGAATGCACCCCCGCAACATATCTTCCAAAATTTGAATAGTTCTTTCCAACTGACCATCAGTTTGTGGATGGAAAGCCATACTGAACTTCAATGAGGTTCCCAACGCATGTTGCAAACTCTTCCAAAACCTCAACGTGAATTTAGCATCCATGTTGCTCACAATCGACACCGGAACTCCATGCAATCTGACAATCTCATCAATATAAAGCTTAGCATACCTCTCAGTGGTGTAGGTGACTCGCACCGGCAAGAAGTGAACCAATTTGGCCAACCTATCCACCACCACCCAAATCGAATCAAAGCCCCGACTATAATGCGGCAAACCCATAAGAAAGTTCATCGTTACATGCTCCCACTTCCATTCGGGTATCAGTAGATTTTGAAGTAACCTTGCAAGTCTTTGATGTTCTACTTTTACCCTATGGCAAGCTAAGCATTTGGACACAAACTCCGCAATATCCCTATTCATACCCTTCCACCAAAAATTCTCCCGAAGGTTCCTATACAACTTATTGCCACCCAGATGCATGGCATAAGCAGAACAATGAGCTTCATCCAAGATACTATTTTTCAATTCACAACTATCCGGTACACATATCCTCTGACCAAACATAATCATACCATCACTGCCAATTCCGAACTCACTCTCGACACCATCAAGTATTTGTTGCTTCTTCCTTTTCAACATCTTATCCGAATCTTGCTCCTTTCGAATATGATCCACAAAAGTCAGTCGCACCAAAAATCGATCCAATAAAACATCTCCACTGCTCAACTCCAAAGTTGCATTCAACGTCTTCACTTCGCAAAATTTTTCTATTCTAGCACATTTTACACAAGACAAACTGCCCACAGACTTCCTACTCAAAGCATCGGCCACAACATTGGCCTTACCAGGGTGATAATGAATCGAGCAATCATAGTCTTTAATAAGTTCCATCCATCTTCGCTGTCTCAAATTTCGTTATTTTTGGGTGAACAAATATTTAAGACTCTGGTGATCCGTGTAAATCTCACATGTAACACTATAGAGATAATAACACCACTACTTCAAAGCAAAAACCACAACCGCTAATTCCAAGTCATGGGTGAGATAAATCAATTTATTTGGCTTCAGTTGACGTGAAGCATAAGCAATCACCTTTCCCCTCTGCATTAAAATGCATCCCAACCCACGCAAGGATGCATAACTATAAATTACCAAATCATTGGTACCTTCCGGAACTGTCAAGACTGGTGCAGACACCAACTTCGCCTTCAAAGCCCGAAAACTGCCCTCACATTCATCAGACCATACAAACCGAACATTCTTTCAAATAAGCTTCGTCATAGGCAAAGCAATCTCAGAAAACCACCTAAATAAAACAACGATAATACCTGGCTAGACCCATAAAACTCCTGATCTCAGTCATGCTAGTCGGTGTCGGACAATTAACCACTGCCTGTATTTTCTTAGGGTCTACACGGATGCCATCACTGGATATCACATGACCCAAGAAAACCACGCTCTTCTACATGAACTCACACTTACTGAATTTCCCAAATAATTTCTTCTCTCTCAAAGTTTACAGTACTGTCTTCAAGTGTTGTTCATGTTCCTCCTCATTACGAGAGTATACAAGAATATCATCAATAAAGACTACCACAAAAGAATCCAAGTAGGGTTGGAAAACCCGATTTATCAAATCCATAAAAACTACAGAAGCATTGGTAAGTCCAAAAGGCATAACCAAAAACTCAAAGTGACCGTACCTAATATGAAACGCTATCTTCGGCACATCACTATCTATAATCTTCAACTGGTGGTACCCCGACCGCAATTTAATTTTCAAAAATATAGTTTCCCCTTGCAACTGATCAAACAAGTCATCAATCCTAGGCAAATGGTATTTATTTTTAACTGTCACCCTATTCAGTTGCTAATAGTCAATGCACATTTGCATAGACCCATCTTTCTTCTTCACAAAAAGTACATGTGTGTCCAATGAAGACGAACTAGACTGAATAAACCCCTTCTCCAAATACTCTTTTAATTGCACTTTCAGCTTATACAACTCTGCTGGTGCCATTCTATATGGCGCAATAGAAATGGGACTCACCCTAGGTAACAACTCAATGGTGAACTCAATCTTCCTATTAGGCACAATTCCTGGTAATTCATCTGTAAAATCATATTCAAAATCCCTTACTACAGAAATATCAGTGATACTCGATTCTTCCTTCTGATTATCAATAATATAGGCCAAAATAGCCTTGACACCCTTTACTTAACAATGTCCTAGCACGGACTGTAACGACTCGAATTTCTAAATTTATTTTCAAATTCAAAATATCGATATCTGCATCGTCGATCTCTTGAGATGCTTTGAAACATATATAATCATCGTATATCGCTTAGAGTAAGCCCGGGTGAGTTGGAAATCCCCGGCATGACGTTTGTGGATGGTTGACCGTCCGGATAATCCCTTAATCGCATCAAATCATTGCCGACCTGATCCGTCTTCCAAATCAGAAATCTTTATTCATGAAAGTCGTAGAGAATTCAATTGCGAATCCAACGCAACTTGAATCGCCTCAATCGGAGTCCGGACGAAGAAGTTACAGCCGAAAAACCATGTTTTGTACCTCCAGCAAAATCATGGGGGTACCGGTCTCTTAAAAAACGAGAGACCGGTCCCTCTTCAATCAGTGTACCCTTTCTGTAGGGGTACCAGTCTCTTGAAAAACGAGAGACCGGTCCCTTGCCCATCAGTGGACGAGTTTTGGGGTGGGTACCGGTCTCTTGAAAATCGAGAGACCGGTCTCTCTGTTACAGTTTTGTGCGCAAATTGGGTTGCTGAGGGGCATTTTTGGAAAGTGTTTGGGGGTTATATATATATGTTTGGGCATGATTTGAGGCCATTTTAAGTCCCTGTCTCCCCTACCCTAGTTCTCTTCCTCTCCTCCCTCTCTCTCAAATCTCACCATTGAAGGAGGAATTGGAGCTTGACTCCTTCATCAACCTTGAAGAGGACTTCGAGGGCTTCGCATCCATGGGCTTAGATCATCTTGAATCGGTAAGTTTCGCCCTCCCTAAATTTCTAGATCTAGTTCTTCTCTCCTTCATTGTCGCCTAACCGTTGAGTTTCTTTGATTGTAGCGTGGAGGAACGTTGTTGTACGTGTCGAGAGCGTCGCAATGGTGGGCTTGGTTCACTCCGGCGGTCATGGAGTTTTCCGACGACTTCTCCGACGAACTTTTTCGGAGACTCTCCGGTGGGTAACTTCTAAATCCTATCTTGTATGCATAGTCGTGCTTTATTCCATTCCATGTTTCGTAAATTCGTCGATTATTGATTTGATGATCTTAGTCGGGTTGCCCTTACTTTCGGTTCAATTTTGATTGTCATGTGTCGGGTAGACGAGTATCGTGAAATTGTTATTTGGTGAATTTCGGTCATTAGTGGATCATCGTGTCAAATCAACCCCTTGGAGCAAGTCTAGGCACCTTGGAAGTTTTAGGCACCATGCGTTTGTTAAAATGCCTAAACAAGATAGAGTTGTGTAAAT
>NMUG010007731.1:0-11943 GCA_002855965.1 Monotropa hypopitys | reverse complement strand
AAAATGTTTCCACATCTTTTTCGTAATGACGGGTTCAGGGAGGTCTTCTTGTTCTTGGAGAAAGCAAAAGTGAAAAGTGTGACTGGGTTTTCTTTGCTTGCTCCCTCTGTTCTTGTTAGGACTCTACTTGAGCTTAATTCTTCTTGGATTTGTGACCATTATTTGCTGAGACTTGCTGGAAGTTCCAGATTTGCAAGTTCTGAGCATTTGTTGGGTGGGCAAGAGTTGTTCCATTGGATTGCCGCTAGGATAGATGACTGCTATTTCTAGAGTTTTATTTTAAGATTTCGATGTTATGTTGAGTATTCCTAGTCTATTCCATTGTGGCATGAAGTATGTCGTTGTTTAAGTTTATTGGCAGATGAATAACAAGCACATGAGCATGTTTATCTTACTGGTTGATAAGTGCTAGTCTGAATACATAGTTTGAGCCCGTTATGTTGACCACCTTTAGAGTGAATCTTTGCCTTCACGTACCCTTACAGAAATTACAATTTTTTCTGTGCAATTATTTGATCTCGAAAGCATTTAGCTGTTTGGTTTCTGATTGTCAATGCTACCTCTCATATTCTTAGCAATGCAAGTTTTTAGTTGGCTTTGTGATTAAGAGATTTTTATTTTGTTAATGAAGCTTTCAGCCATTTGTGAGACAGTGTTCCATTATCAAGACAAAACTCCACCTATTGATTACGTGGTTAATGTTGCATCAAACATGCAGGTAATTTATGTAGACATTTCTATCTTATTTACTGGGAGTAAGTTTCTCCATTTTATTCATAGAAATTATGGATTCATTTTTTTGGGGTAAGTATATAGCAATGCAATTTTGTTTCTCATATTTTTTTGTGATTCAACATTTTGTCCATATTGAGTAGAATAGACAAGGATGGATGATGCAGGGATACAACACTAGAACATTTTGTCAGCACAACAAATCCTTTATGATCGGAAACGATACAACTTGGACCGACAATATATGAAATGGTTGGGATGTTATATACTTCTAAAATCTTGAACAAAAGAAGACGACATCTATCGTATTATTGCATTAGAAAAGAATTGACGTATTACAAGACTAAACATAGTTATATAGGCTAATCCTCATAACCATAGTAATAAAGGATAAATAACACAATGAACCCTATAAGGTAAATAACACTATAAACCCTATACTTCACCCCCTCAAACTCAGGATGCAAACCTTGAGAGCATCGAGAGTTTGTCAAGGAGAAAACAAAAACGAGTAGCGGTGTGCATCTTGGTGAAGAAGTCAGCCAACTGAAGGGAGGAGACAAAGGGTAGATCAATAGTTCTTGACTGAAGATGTTGACGAACAAAATGGCAATCAATTTCAATATGCTTCGCGTGTTCATGGAAAATCGAATTATAGGCAATATGTATAACACTGTCACAATAAAGAGGCATGCGAGAGGAAATTGTAACACCCATATCTGATAAAATTACATATTTAATTTACTCTGTTTTTTTGAAATAACACTTTGTACCCAATATAAAGTTTAGAAAATTGTATTTTAACCCATAATGTGTTATGTGTGTGTCTGTAACGTGTCCCCTGCGTGTCCGAGCGCGTCGGAAACGTGTTCGACTTAAAGAAAAGAAATTAAATATTCGGACACTTAAAATCACGCGTCGGACACATGTCGGGGACGTGTTCGAGCGTGTCCGTGTCCGTGTGCGGCACGTCCGGGACACGGACTCGCGAGGCCCAGAAGAGTGTCCATGCTTCTTAGCTTATGATCATAGATATTGTTAGAAATGTCAATATACTGTATACTGTCTAGATTCAATGTATTTACAGTATTCTCTATTTTAGGGAAGTATGTTGATGCAATGTTGGCATAGTGTTGATATCTTCATAGATAGGGTTCTATTTAAACACCTTTGTACAATGTAATATTAATCAAGGAAAATATATTCTACGTTCTCTCTAAATTTTATTATGGAATCAGAGCAGTGTTCAAAACCCTAGCCGTCACACAAAAAAATTGTTCAATCAGTGAATTTTTTCCCCTCGATGTTTTATCCATCGCCTTTGTCTCCCTCACCGTTGTTACCACTCGCCGTCGATTGTCGTCACTGTCTGTCTAGTTGCCACCGCTGTCTGCCATCGCCGCCGTCTGATTCATTGCTATTGCCACCGTCTGTCATCGTCGCCTATTGCCTCGTCACTGTCTGCCATCATCGTGTTCTTCTTCAGGTGCAACACCTTTGTTTTTTTTTCCGGCGCCTCCAACGCCTGCCTTTTTCCAGCGACCCTAGTGCCTGTCTTTTTCGGCGACCCCGACACCTCTCCTTTTTTCGGCAATCCCAACGCCCGTATCTTTCTGGTGACTAGCATTTTTCCTTCACCCGAAGTTGCCAGATCTGCCAGATATGCCAGATCTCGCATTTTCGCGAGAATCTCCATCCATCGTACGTCGCACGTCACTTGCGACGTGCATTTAGTCATCACCAACCATCGGCGACCACTGGTACATCGTTACCGGCCATCGTCGTCCTCCAGCAAACCCAGATGACAACCGTACGACAATTTTACGGCTTCAGAAGTGCTTGAAATCCATGTTTTTACTGAGTAACCCTCGATTCATTTTTTTCTCTTTCGCTGTTGAGTTTCGTCCAACAACCTTTTTTGCCGTTCAATATGTCGGAACTCATACGATCTACTGGTGGTTTTTCTGAGGAGGAAATCCACACTCTGAGACATCTTATTGCTCGGACTATTTCTTCTCCTACTATAGCTCCCTATCACGTAGAAGCATTCGTTTCCAATTTTGCCCATATAGGTACACCAGTTAGTGCACTTACTGTCTCTTCCAATCTTCCTTGGATTATAGATTTTGATGCTTCAGACCATATGGTAGGTTTCTTGTCAACCTCAAGCATCTTTGTCATGTGGTGTGGTTCCAAAGTTCCAAAGCATTCCTAGATTATAGATTTTGATGCTTCAGACCATATGACAGGTTTCTTGTCAACCTCAAGCATCTTTGTCATGTGGTGTTGAATGCAAAAATCATCATTTTGCTGAAGCTGCACACTCTCTTTTATTTACAATGAATGTTCCAAAGTTCTTGCGGGGAGAAACAATTTTAACTGCAGCTTATTTAATCAACCGTATGCCATCTAGTATCCTTAACTTTAAAACTCCGCTTGAGTGTCTCTTTAAAGGTCTTCATGTCACGGCTCTTTCTCCACATGTTTTTGGTTCTATTTGTTTTGTCCATGCTCCTCACCCCTTTGGTGGGAAGTTAGGCCCAAAAACCCATAAATGCATTTTTGTTGGGTACTCCCCTACTAAAAAAGGTTACAAATGTTTTGATCTACACACTCAAAAGTTTTTTAACTCCATGGATGTCACTTTTTGAGAAAGAGAGTCTTTCTCCCCTTCCTCAACTCCATCTTTTCAAGGGGAGCATACACAAGAAGAAGAGATGGTTACCCTTGAAAATAATCATGGTGAGGGGGAGTATTTGTGGTACAATCATGGTGTGTGAGAACCTCTATCTTCTGAAAGGCAAACAACACATGACACTGGTAATGATATTGAGAAACGCAATGCTTTTGAGCAACAAAAGCAATGGCTGCAAGACACAAATATAACTCGCTATACTAGATGGGAAAAGTACTCCTGTCCTGTGAGATGCCACTTTGTCAATCACAATCACGTGCTCCAGATTCGGATCCCTCAACAACCTCTTCTGATAATGACTCTCCTATTGTTGAACAATCCTCTGTTGATACTGCTAATCTTTCTATTGCTCTCAGGAAGGGTGTTAAAACATGTACTCAACATCCAATCACTCATTTTGTTTCTTATGATCGCATATCACCTTCGTATCATGCTTTTGTTTCATTTCTTTCCTCTATATCTATTACATAAAATTGGCAGGATGCACTCAAAATACCTAAGTGAAGGGGGCTATGGTAGAAGAGATGATGACTTTGAAAAAGAATGATACTTGGGATCTGACATCACTCCCAGAAGGAAAGAAATCAGTAGGTTGTTGCAAATGAATTTTTGCCGTCAAGCAAAATACTGATGACACTGTTGAAAGGTACAAGGCAAGACTAGTTTCCAAAGGTTTTACACAAACCTATGACATTGATTATGAGAAAACATTTGTACCAGTAGCTAAGATGAACTCTGTGCGAGCATTACTCTCTTGTGCTGCAAACTTGAATTGACATCTTCAACAGTTTGATGTGCATGGTGAGTTGGAAGAAGAAGTGTATATGGATATACCTCCAGGGTTTTCGGCTCCTAAAACTGAAAGGAAGGTGTGTAGGTTGAAGAATGCACTGTATGGGTTAAAGCAGTCACCAAGGGCCTGGTTTGGCAGATTTTCTCAGACTATGTTACAATTTGGATACATACAGAGCCATGCGGACACACAATGTTCATGAAATGAGGTATTGACAATATTGTTGTCCTTATTGTTTATGTTGATGGTATAATAATGACAGACAATGATGTGAAAGAGATTCTTAAACTCAAATCCAGTCTAACTCGAGTTCGAGATTGAGGATTTGGATCCACTAAGGTACTTTCTTGGGATGGAAGTAGCATGGTCTGATAGAGGTATTTTCAGATCTTAACGAAAATATATTCTTGATCTTCTAGAAGAAACAAGGATGTTGAGACTAATCATCACCTGTGTGAAAAATTGGGGGAACACACTGACAAGGAGAGATATCACTGTCTTGTGGGCCGATTGATATACTTAGCCCATACCTGACCGGATGTCAGTTATGCAGTGAGTATAGTTAGTCAGTTTATGCATGATCCTCGCACTTCTCACCTGGATACAGTGTACCGTATCTTGAGATACCTCAAATCAGCTCTAGAGAAAGAGATTCTGTTTGTAAATCACGGTCATCTGCGATTGGAAGCCTTTATTGATGCTGACTGGGTTGGTTCAGTACATGATCGACGGTTATTTTTTGGTTATTGTACTCTTATCAGAGGCAATTTAATTACTTGACGAAGCAAGAAGCAATCGGTAGTAACCAGATCTAGTGCAGAAGCTGAGTATAGAGCTGTTACTCATGGGGTTTCTGAGCTTCTGTGGATTCAAACCTTGTTAAGTGATTTGGGTTTTTCTCATAGTGGTCCTATGAAACTCTACTGTGATAATAAGACGGTCATAAATATTGCTCATAATTCTGTTCAACACGACAGAACAAAGCACATAGAGATTGATAGACACTTCATTAAGGAAAAACCGAATAAAGGTTTGATATGTATGCTATTTGTGAAATCCAGAGATTAATTAGCAGATATATTCACAAAAGGGCTCGGCAGCAAGAGTTTTCATCCGATTGTATCCAAGTTGGGCTTGGTTGATATCTTCGCACCAACTTGAGGGGGAGTGTTAGAAATGTCAATATACTGTATACTGTCTAGATTCAATGTATTTGCATTATTCTCTATTTTAGAGAAGTATGTCAACGTAATGTTGACATACATAGACATGGTTCTATTTAAACACCATTGTACAATGTGATATTAATCAAGGAAAATATATTCTATGTTCTCTCTAAATTTTATCAAATATCACTAGCCTAATCAGCATCCACATAAGCCCGAAGTCTCAAGTCCAAAGAAGAAGAGAGAAGTAAACACAGTGCCACAAACATAACGCAGAATACGAAGCAATGCAGCCAAATGAGTAGATCGAAGGGCACAAACAAACTGACTAACAGGCCGGGAGGATAACGTTGTAGACGACGGATAAGAACTGTGTCCTTTTAGTTGCAGAAGCTTAAGGCAAGTATTCTTCAAATGGCCCTTCTGTCCGCAGAAACTACATTCATTCATGACAACCCGTGGTTTAGGCTTACCTGTAACTTTGACCAGATGTGACGTTGGAGTGGGCAAGAAAGGTGCCAAATACTAACTAGATGGAGCAGCTGGAGTCACAAAGATAGACTGAGCAGGAGGAGCAATGGAGGAAACTTTCAAACTGGTTTCCTTGGCAATAAGTTCATGAACATCATCCACTGTAGGTAAAGGAGACCTGTGCAAGATAGCCCCACGAAGGGGCTCAAATTGGCTGCGTAGAGCCATGAAAAACTGTACAAGATGTTGGTTCTCATGGTAGGCCACATAGACATCAAGTGACTGCAATGCTTCTTGCTCCATTAATGCCAATTGATCCCAATAATGTGTCATATCATTGTAAAATTCCTGAATTGACTTATTGTGCTGTGTAGCACGACGAATAGAGGATTTAAGTTCGTACTCCTTAGCAAAATTGGATTCGAGGTACATACTTTTCAGATAGTCTCACACTTTCTTTGACGGTCCATGTTTCGCAAAATTCATACCAATACTTGGCTCCACTGAGTTATGAAACCAAGTAAGAGTTTTACCAGTTTCAATAGTCTAGTTTTCACGAGCATCAATATAGTCCTACTTCTTGGGATCAGTCAGTTGTGTGTCCTTCACCAACAGCAAAATTTTGCATCACATGTGCCCAATAAGAATACTTGCTACCATTTAACCTAACACTGATTGCTTTTTCATCCGACATGGTGAGACCGATACAATAGTGAGAAACTAACATGCAAAATGCTAAAGATTAGAAGCCAAAATACCTTGAAAGTCCTGACCCAGTAGATTTAGAGTGCAAATAGAAGCTGAGAGTCCTGACCAGTTGAAACAGAGTGTCTACAGAGGTTGCCGGTGGCTTGAAAACGATCACCGGTGGTTGGCGACTATAGTCGGTGGTTCTCCGGTGATTAGCGGTGGCTGTGGGTGTTCGTTTCTGGATGTTTCTGCTAACATTGACAGAAGAGAGGGAGATTGCTTCAGAGATAGAGATAGATAGATACAGAGAGAGATCAGCCCATATCGGTCTCTGATACCATGAAACCTTGAAGAAAAGAAGACGACGATGTATATCGTATTATTGCGTTAGAAAAAAATTGACGTATTACAAGACTAAAAATGAGTTATATAGGCTAATCCTCATAACCCTAATAATAAAGGACACACAACACAATAAATAACACAAGAAGTCCTATGCTTCACAACTTATACTTAACAAATAATAGATAGAGAAATGTCAAAATCGTTACTTTTGAAATGTGCTTACACCATATTACTTTAAATTGCCATTTGATATTGCACATTTCTTTCATGTCCAAGAGACGTTGGGCTTCCATTTCCCACCACTGGGTGTTATTAAAATTTTCAATTCGAGACTGAGGAGGTTGAGTGTAATATGTATTCTCCTCATCAATACGGGGTTTACTAGAATCAACTGTTTGTTTGGTATTGTTTCAGTTGTATCCTCCTAAAGATTGGCTAGTGGGGTCATCCTTGCCCTCTAATTTCAGCCCCAGTATCATTCAATCAACACTCAGTGAGCTTACTTTAAACAATGTCAGGTGAATTCTTTGCTGCTCAGAGAAGCTCTAAGTTATTGTATTTGGTCAATGTTTTCTCATGTTCTACAAATTTTGGACTGCTTTCTTTATTATGTTGGGGGAGAGTTATGATTCTGGTTTCTCTATTTCTATTGCCTTCTTTAAATACTAGTGGTGAGCAGGCGTGTGTTGCACATGGCACGTAAACTGCTTTACAAAGGACACATGTTATTTACACCAAAATAACTCACTCTCTAAAGGAAATACAAACAATTGCGAGATAAGAACACAAATGGAAAATATATGCAGTTGAACTGTTGAAGGATTCGTTTTTCCATGGACACACTCATCATCAAACCAAACCAAACCAAACTGAGCCTTAAGTCTCAATCAATTGTGATTGCATTTTTTCCAATGCGCTATGTCGAGTGCACGTGTATCGTTATACCTAGTAAACTTAGATCCTTACGAACTACCGCTTCTAAATTCAATTTAGGACTACCCCTCCCGTTAGTGCTATCATCTATCATAATATTGTCACTCCTAACTACCGCGTCAACGGGTCTACGCTAGACATGTCAAAACTACTTTAATATATTTTCTCTTATCTTAGTTTCTAGCGGCGCTACTCCTATCATATCATGAAGGTTTCCGTTTCTAATTCTATCTTGCAAAGTTTTATCATACATTCATCTCAACATTTTAGCTAAACTCATCTTACTCACATGTTGTTTCTTAATTGCCCAATACTCTTTACCGTATAACATGTATGACCTTATAGTCGTACGATAGAACTTCTCTTTCGACTTTATAGGTATCCTACGATCACACAACGCTCCCGCAACACTCCTTCACTTGATCCATTAAACTTGAATTCTGTCTACACACTCATCATCAACAAGAAAATAGGACATGTCCCCCATTAAATAGATGCGATGTTTTGTCTTGTCTGTTGTCGCTGCCCATCATTAGGTTCCAAATGTATAGTATGGGCGGCCTTTTGATATTTCATATCTAAACATTGCCAAATATTTCAATACCGCTCTAATTGTTGGAGCAGCGTGTCACACCCCTTTCTGGATAAATATTATCTATAATAAACATTATCTGAGGTGGCAATGACTAAGTCTTTACACTAGTCCTTAATGATGATTAAGGATCAAAGAATCACTACTTTAATACATTTAGCTCAGCTCCAGGAAATATGCATAAAAAAATAACTCAGGAGATATAAACACGTGTTCCACAGTTCTGCTAATACAATCTAGAACAATACAAGTTCGTACAAAATTCTTACAACTGGAAATTAACAAAATAAAACTCTTATGTACCCTTGATCTCCTAAATTTTTTTGCCAGTAGTGGACATCCCAAGACCTATCAAAACACTGGAATCCAAAGACGTATTCCAGGAGTGAATGAGATATGAGACATGAAAACTATAAAGCATGGAACATGAGAAGTATAAATAAGGCAACAAGTAATTAAAAACCTGATGTACACACAACAAGGATTTCCTACTAAATCTACATATGACACCCCAGTCTAAGGTGTCAACTGGAGTCCCGGAGGGGAGATCCGGGTCAGTGGACAAGTCTCACATCGCTTGGTGGATGTAAGTTGTGTGTGCTATAAATAATAGATTATGAACCTACCTTGCACAAGGCCTTTTAAAACCGTGCGGGTGTCAAAGCCCATTGGAACTTCCCAGTTAAGCGTGTTCGTCCTAGATTAGTCCAAGGATGGGTGACCCCCTAGGAAGTCCACTGGGACTTGGCGGCCAAAGCGGACAATATTGTACAGGGTAGGGGCAGGCTGTTACATATGGTATCAGAGCCTGCACCAACTAGAAATGTGGGACCAGAGGAGAATCTTGACCCTACACGAGGACATATGGTCCAAGTGGGGGAGATTGTGACACCCCAGTCTAAGGTGTCAACTGGAGTTCCGGAGGGGAGATCCGGGTCAGTGGACAAGTCCCACATCGCTTGGTGGATAAAAGTTGTGTGTGCTATAAATAATAGATCATGAACCTAGCTTGCACAAGGCCTTTTAAAACCGTGCGGGCGTCAAAGCCCATTGAAACTTCCCAGTTAAGCGTGTTCGTCCTGGATTAGTCCAAGGATAGGTGACCTCCTGGGAAGTCCACTGGGACTTGGCGGCCAAAGCGGACAATATTGTGCAGGGCAGGGGCGGATCGTTACACTACATGTTTTGTTTCATATGTACCACCCTTTTAGTTTTATGTCACTACTAATATTATGCATGTAAATGCATCAAAACCAACCTTTGTAGTTTTGGAACCATCTCCCAGTACCATTTGTACAAATTCCGTTGGCATTTTGTTGTAATGCCTTGGTACCATCACCAATACCTATAATACAACTCTTATAGCATTTTGTTGTGATGCTTTGGTACCACCACCCAATACCAATAATACAACTTTTTAGCATCTTATTGTGATGCCTTGATACCATCACCTAGTACCAATACCATCATAAAGTTGGATGCAATTATGCATGACATTTTATATTAATGTCTCACCACATCTTTCAGTTATATTTGATCAAGTTAAAATGATGCATGTATGCAACTTGAATATCATACCAGCACATGGATTGTACTATCAATCACAACAACTACTTATACAAAATGGTAACAGTAAGTACTTGCAACATAACCACTGAATCTATAAATAAGTGCAATATATCATTGAACTTGAAATTAAATTAAAATATTCAATTCACTCACATTGGCCTTTGTAGAAGTGACTTTGACTACTTATTTGGCACTTCTGTGCCCGTATCAATTCCTGAAATAAAAACTATAACAACGTTTAATAGGATAACCTAGCTAACTAGGTTTGGACTAACAATAACATCACTTAATTCCTTCCATATCCTTTTTAATTTATTTGGAACAATAGAATTAGGTCTGGATTACCTTTAAAATAAGTTGAAGTTAGGTTTTAAAAGGTTATCTCAGTCTATATCTTGGTTTTCTAGAAGTTTAGATTAAATTTTCAAGTTCAAGTTCATTTAACTCATGTTCTTCCGGAAATAGGCATCCCTGTTTCCGGTAATTCCCTCTGACACTCACTGTACTTCACATTTTCGAAAGTACATGCTTTCATTTCCGGAAATTCAAGTTTCTGATTCTTGACCATTTTCTGGACTTCTCAATTTTTGGAAATCCGAACCCTTATTTTCGGTAAAGGGAGCCACTGTTCTTTATCTTAAGGCTCCACTTCTGGAAGACCCTACTATCCTCCCCCAATTTCCGGAAATTCAAATATTCCTTTCCAGAATTAGGCCTTCCGTATTTCTCTCCTTTCTTATTTTGCTTCCCTTCACTTCTGGAAATTCCTTTGAATTTCCAGTAGTCCATTCCTAATTCCTAACACTGTTCATCTTCTTCCTCACTTGTACCTAGTGTCTAATTTAACCAAAACAGAGTATAGCTATTAACCTCATTTCCCCCCTCAACTTCTCCAGATTCAAACGCCCTTCATTCTGATGACTTATCCCTTTTTAATATACCATTCTATTTCTTCATTACCAAAAATCTAAATTTCACAGATTCTCATAAAAATTCTAAGTATATCATCTAGACCATTAAATCTTATCCGACAACCTCAAAGTCTAGGTCTATCATGATATTTAAATTATTCAACTCTTTGAACTAAAACCCAAGACCTACTCAATTTTTCTTTCATTGAGTCTGACCTCAAGTATTTCCAAAATCAATTAAAGAAGCTAATAATCAACAACAATTTCCCAGAATTTGATGAAATTATATTGATTTACCTTGTAATATTCGATCAACCCTCTGGAACTCTTGGGAGCTAAATTCCTCAGTTTTCCTCTCCACCGAACGTCTCTCTCTATTCCTCTGATCTAATTGTCTTATATTTTCCAATTCTCTCCATTTCCAAATTCCACCGCCTAAATTATTAAGTTTGCCGACTTACAGTTTTGGTTTGTATCCCAATTTCATGCCACTTGTCCTCTTACTTACGTATATGTAGAGAAACAGAATTCAACAAACTTTTCAAATTAATTCCCCACACGAATACAACAGAGTACAGAGTATTTATAAACACACATTTACGCGCCTGCCTAACTAACTAACATTACAAGCGCAGTCATCCAGTGCTACACTGGGACACAATATTACCGTGTTCCCTCACTGGATGCTTTATATCCTTATTATCCCCCTTCAAACTCATGGTGACTGGAACAGACATGAGTTTGTCTTTTAGAAAATGAAATCTGGAAATGCAGAGAGACTTCGTGAATAAATCGACGAGTTGATCAGCCGTAGGAACATATCTAAGAAGGAGCTTTTTGTTTGCCACCTTCTCTCGTATAAAATGAACATCAACTTCTATATGTTTGGATCTTGAATGAAACACCGGATTGGATGCAAGAGCCATGGCCGAAATATTGTCACACCATAAAACTAGTGTAGAGACCATTGAAATCTTTAAATCTGTGAGAAGCATGTATATCCATGTAAGTTCAGCTGTAGCTTGAGTTAATGCACGATATTCAAC
>NMUG010007730.1:0-11943 GCA_002855965.1 Monotropa hypopitys | reverse complement strand
AAAATGAGTTATTGCAATATTACCAAATTAAATATTCGTCAAATTAAATTTTAATCATGAAGTTGATTTGTTAAACAAATTAATTGAATTAAATAACTAAAATGAATTATTCCAATTAAATTGTAAGTCCAACAATTTAAATATTCGTCAAATTAAATTCTAATCATGAAGTTGATTTGTTAAACAAATTAATTGAATTAAATAACTAAAATAAATTATTCCAATTAAATTGTAAGTCCAACAATTTAAATATTCGTCCCGAAAAATAGCCAACACTAAAAATACTAACAAATTGAATTGGAAATTATGGATATTGATCATTGGGTTGTCTATACTTATGGAATTTTCATCCCCGGGATTTTGCTCCCTGAATGCTATGCATTCACGATATTACACAATAGGGGTTTGACTGGACCCTTTCGTCGAGTCGGGTAATATAAGGAATTATACGGTTAGATAGTTGACGAGCTACTAGCGCAGAACAAATAGCCTAAACTCACCTTTATATAATTTGAAAACTTATTTAGATAAGGTAATTGGAAATGTTTTGGAAACCCTCATTTTGATGAGGAGGTCGATTGTTTTGACACTTGGCTATTGGAATCATAATTGGAACAACGTCACCCGTTTTGGAAATCTCATATGCAACTTATTGGATCTTTATGCATGCATCTCACATATCTCTATACACTTGCACGTGCACACAACTAGTATATATATCGTTTGTTTATATTTCTCTACTAGGCTTTGCCTAATCCACTACTTTTTAGATAAGAATCTGATAGCTTAGCTTGGAGTGGCTTTCTTGCATCCTTTGGAAGATTGTGAGGACTATTGCTCTTGTATGAGCGTTGCTTTTTTTATTTCCGCATTTATTTATGTCAAGGATAACACCCGAGTTTGTAATAACTTTAAACTCCTACTCTTGCTTGTGTGTGTGCCTTTCATATTTTAGTTTTATGGAATGATGTGGGAATGGTAGTAGGTCTTTCTATTATTTATTATCTTACTCAATACCATTATTTCAAACAAAATGGTTAAATTTTTCGGGTGTTGCAATTGGTATCAGAGCTTTAATTTTGAAAACTTAGGGACATTTGGGAGACTCTTAGTCTCAATGGGTGCAATATGTGACTTCTGCATTGTATGACATATGATCATGTTGCGTGCTTGTGTGTGCATTGCATAAGGATCAATAATGAATATTTTCAAACCAATAAATTTTATAAAGGCCTAATCTTAGAGTCCTTCCTTCTTATTGGGGGTGAGGATTATGTGGTCCTTTGTCGGTTATCCTTGGATTATTCTTTAGAACCCTTTTCTGTTGGCATCTATCGTAGTCACTCGTAGATGTCTAAGTTCTCTTGTAGGTTCATTCTTCGTGGTAAATTCTCACAGTATAAAATTTTTCCATTTGATATGAATTCTCATTTGCCTTGTATAACAATGTCTAACGGTCGAGAACATGGTCATCATGGGGTTCCTATCCCCGATGCTGTTAGCAAAGAAGTCAACGGTCTGCCTAGGGACCTTCCCGGTATAGTCCAACCCGAAGGGGTCATCCCTAGATGGATGGCTAATGCGGGACAGTTCATTCGAGAAATTATTGCAGTGGTAGTTGAGGCCAGCAGAGAGGTTGTTGTGCCTAGAGAGAATGCTCCAAGTAGGATCTCGGAATCCCTTCGTGAATTACGTAGAATGGATCCACCCAAGTTTAATGGTGAAGGCGACCCTATCGAAGCAAATCATTGGGTTACGGAGATCCGTAAGGTCTTCGAGATCCTCGAGATTTCTGAGAGCAAGGTTCGTATCTCTCTTGCCTCGTACCAACTCATTGGTGAGGCAAATAAGTGGTGGACCTTAATCATTGAAGCGAGATGGGATGCTCTAAGAGTTCTTGCTGGTGCCAACCCTCAGGCAATTGTTGACCAGGTTGGATCAATGACTTGGGCAGATTTTGATGCCGTCTTCGAGAGTCAATATTTTTCATAATATTACTGTGACCATCTCCAGGAATAATTTGAGAAGCTAGAGCAGGGAAGCATGTCAGTGACCCAATATGTAGTGAAGTTTCAGTCATTGTCCAGTTTTGCCCAAGATTGGGTGAATTTAGAAGAGAAGAAGTGTAAGTAGTTCGAGCGAGGACTTCACCCAGCTATTCAACGTCTTATTGTGGGGCACCGTATCTGGATCTTTGCCGATATAGTGGAATGTGCTAGGCTTATCGAGTCAAAGAAGGAGCCATCAAGAGAAGTTAAAGTCTGGGAACCTAGAGGTCAAACCTCTGGCTCTAGTGGTTCTTCAGGTAGTTTTGGGAAGAAGAGACAGTGTGAGCAATCACGTTGCTCTATAGGTCAAAAGCAGCAGGTTAATCCTAGTCAATCTAGTGTTTCTTTTAGGGCTTAGATTGTTTGTCACAAGTGCAACCAGCTTGGCCATCTTCGCACTAAATTCCCCCAGGTCACTTGTTATGAGTGTGGCCAATCTGGTCATGTTTCTAGATTATGTCCCTCCAAGGGCATAGAGCGCAGTGAGACAGGGTCTGTTCAACAACCCCGCTAGGTTCAGTCATTCCAACAGCAGCAGCATTTCCAGATAGCTCCGGTCTATTCCAGTCAGGGATCTAGATCAGACAAGAAGGGTCCTTCGGGGCCAGGGCAATCTTCGAGCCAGCGCAGTGGTGCAGGGCGTGGCCAAATGACTCAGGGTTGAGTATATGAAATTCTATCTGTTGCTTTTCATCCTTATGTTCAGTAGCCAGAAGCATCAGTCGTCCGTGGTAACATTCTTGTTTATAACTCTTGGGCATTTGTTCTCATTGATTCAGGCACATCACATTCTTTTTTTGCATTTTCTTTTGTATCTGCATTGGGGTTAGAGTTGGAGGTATTTGATCCACTATTGTTAGTGGAGTCCCCTATTGGTGGTCATATTCCTCTGAATTATTTTAGTCAATAGTGTGAGTTGACCATCGCAGATCGACATTTCTCTTTCGATCTTATTGTATTGGGGATATCTAGGTTCGATGTTATCTTGGGCATGGACTGGTTATCAGCTCATCATGCCAATATTGATTGTTTTCGGCATAGAGTTCTTATCCAAGCTCTAGAGGGAGACTTCTTTTATTTTCTCGGGAATCATCGGGATCCCATTGAGTCAGCTTTTTATGATCCTAAAAAGTGTGGCTCCATTTGTTGCATGCTTGCCAGCTTGGCTTTAGATGATGATGCATCCGATCATCAGGAGTTGCCATCAGTTGTTTGTGACTTTCCTGATGTCTTTCCAGCAGAGTTACCGGGTCTACCTTCTGAGAGGGAAGTGGAGTTCTATATCGATCTTATTCCTGGATCAACTCCGATTCGCCCCAGTTGAGCTTAGGGAATTGAAATCTCAAATTGAGGATTTGTTTCAATTGGGATTCATCCGTCCTAGTTCTTCTCTTTGGGGAGCGCCTGCCCTATTTGCCAAGAAGAAGGATGGATCCCTCCACCTCTGCATCGATTATCGAAAGCTGAACTGTGCCACTATTAATAACCATTATCCTATGCCCAGGATCGATGATCTTTTCGACTAGTTGCAGGGTTCTACTTGCTTCTCAAAGATAGATTTGAGGTCGGGCTATTATCAGTTGCACATTCGGGAGGAAGACATTTCTAAGACTGCTTTTCGTACTCGCTATGGCCACTTTGAGTTTGTGGTTATGTCGTTTGGGATAACCAACACTCCGTCCACTTTCATGAATTTAATGAACCGCATCTTCCAACCTTTCCTAGATCAGTTCGTTGTGGTGTTTGTAGATGACATCTTGATCTATTTCACTTCTTGGATTGTTGAGAGAACACCAATTGTATGCCAAACTCAGCAAGTACAAGTTTTGGCTTTCGGAAGTAAAATTCTTGGGTCATGTGGTATCCCAAGAGGGTGTTTGTGTTGATCCGGTGAAGATCGAAGCTATTCTTTCTTGGCCTAGGCTATCCAATGTCTTTTAGGTTCGTAGTTTTCTTGGTCTTGCAGACTACTATTAGCGCTTTGTTCTTGATTTTTCACGTCTTGTCGTGCCAATGACTCGCCTTACGTGCAAGGACATTTGTTTTGTTTAGGATGACGCATGTGAAACGATGTTTGAAGAGTTAAAAAGACATTTGACTTCGTCTCCTATTCTTATCGTTCTAGAAAGAGGCATTGACTACACTGTCTATTGTGGAGCTTCTCACGATGGTTTGGGTTGTGTATTGATTCAATCGGGGAAAGTCATTGCTTATGGATCTCGCCAGTTGAAAATCCATGAAAAGAACTATCCAATGCACGATTTAGAGCACGGTAGAGGTCTTTGTATTGAATTTATATGGCGACAAGTTTGAAGTGTTCTCCGATCACAAAAGCCTTAAGTATTTATTCACCCAAAAGAGCTTAATATGCGTCAACGCCGATGGATGGAGCACCTTGAAGATTATGACTTTGAATTGCACTATCATCCGGGCAAAGCCAATGTTGTCGTGGATGCCTTGAGTCGAAGGTCCTATCACATGGCTAGCTTAGCCATACGTGACTGGAAGTGCATAGAAAGCTTAGGAGAATTTGTACTTTATTCCGAGGAAATTGGGGAAACTGCCACTTTGTGCAACTTGACCGTTCGTTCCTCTTTATCACAGAAGGTTGTGTAAGTTCAAGCTAGTGATGATGAAGCCGTTGTCTATCGTTCTAGGTGTTTTAAAGGGCAAGCACATCCAGGTTGGGCTATTTTCGAAAATATGGGTGTTCGTTTCAAAGGAAGATTATTCGTACTATCGGTTTGTCGCTCCAAAATCCTTCATGAATTCCATCATTCTCCGTTTACCGTTCATCCCGGTGGAGATAAAATGTACCATGATCTGCAACGTGTATTTTGGTGGCCTGGAATGAGGAAGGATGTTGCTTGTTTTGTCATGAGATGCCTCATTTGTCAACAAGTCAAAGTCGAGCATTAGCATCCAATGGGTTTGTTGCAACCATTACTAGTGCCGAAATGGAAATGGGAGCATGTCACGATGGACTTTGTATCAGGTTTGCCTCATTCGCAGGATGGTAAGGATGCCATATGGGTGGTTGTAGATCATTTTACCAAGTCCACTCATTTCTTGCCTATCCGTACTTCACAATCTATTAATTCCCTGAGTCGTCTATATATCCAGGATATTATTCGCTTCCACATGGAACCTTCTTCTATAGTATCTGATCGTGATCCTCGTTTTATTTCCCATTTTTGGTGAAGTTTGCAAAAAGCATTTGGTATCGAACTTCACTTTAGTGTGACTTTCCATCCACAGACTAACGGACAATCCGAATGTACCATCCAAGTTATGGAGGATATGTTACGGGCTTGTATCTTGGACTATCTTGGTAGTTGGTAGGATCATCTTCCGTTGGTGGAGTTTGCTTATAATAATAGTTATCATTCTAGTATTGACATGGCACCCTTTGAAGCCTTATATGGTAGGCCATGCAATTCTCCAGTTTGTTGGACCGAGGTTGGGGATTTTGTTGTCCTGGGTCCAGAAGCAGTCCAACAAATCATCGAACAAGTGAAGAGAATTCGCCAATGACTGTTGACAACATGGAGTCGTCAAAAGAGTTATGTGGATAATTGACATCGGCCCTTGTCTTTTGAAGTTGGTGATCATGTTTTTCTGAAGATATCGCCTCGTCGTGGTACAACTCATTTTGATAAGAAAGGAAAGTTGGCTCCTCGCTATATTGGCCCTTTTGATATTATCGAAAGAGTTGGGGAAGTTGCCTAGCGGCTAGCCTTACCGTATACCCTTGCCGATATTCATGATGTCTTTTATATTTCCATGTTGCGGAAGTATGAACCTGATCCTTCTCATGTATTGGATTGGTCTATACTGGTCTTGGAAGCCGATGTGTCATATAAGGAACAACCTGTACAGATTTTGTCTGGGACTTAGGAGTTTGCTCCTCCTCTAGGTCTCAGGATTGAAACCTCTTGGAAACATCCACCCCTTTGGGCCAGCCGCACAGAGCGAAGCTCTGGCTATAAGCGGGGGGCCCAGTAGCTGGCGCTGGGATTGGTTCCCTCAAGATTAGTTGTGGTGCGCGTAAGCTGGCCCGGACACCTGAGTTATAAAAAAGGAACAACATGTACAGATTTTGGACACTCAGGAAAAGGTACAGCGGGGAAAGACTATTCCTTTGGTTAAAGTCCTTTGGAAGAATTAGAATTGGGAAGAGGCTACTTGGTAGTGACAAGAAGATATGATGGGAAAATATCCCGAACTCTTTGCATGAGGTATTCATCTACTCTTATGTCCTTCATTTTCGATTTGGCAAATTTTGATGATGGAATTTTTGTAAGGAATGTAGTTTGTCACACTCTGGAAATTTTAATTAATTTCCATAGAATTTCCTATAATTTTTCCATTCCATTTAATGGAATTCTTTTTGAATAAAAAACAAAATTTGGTGTTTTAGGCCTTCCTGGGACCCACATTTTTATGATTGAAAATGTTTAGAAAGTCTCGAAATGGATTCGGGAATGTTTGCCAATATTCGGGTGATTGCCACGTTATTCGGTAATCATATAATCTTGTTCAAAGCAAAAACTTCATTTTATTCCCCATTTTTTTAAAATCCATGTGTCTTTTCGGAAATTGGGGAAGGGAAGGCTTGGTCTACCGAAAATAGAAGAAGGGGTTTTACGGGAGTTGGAAAGGTGGGGTGGTCTTCCGGAAGTGAGGCATTGTTCTTCCGAAAGAGTGGTATTTTGATATAGGGTCCCCCTCACTCTTCTTCATTTCGATATGTAAACCTCTCTGCACAATTCTCCTTCTTGAATATTTCGATATACACTTAGTGTGTATAACGAAATATAGCATGTGGTCTTCCTATCGAAATAACTTTATTTTGATATGCACCCTTGTTCATTTCGATATGTAAACTTCTCTACACACTTTTCCTTCATGAGTATTTGATATACCCTTGGAGGGTATATCGAAATACAGAACCTCTGGTCCCTCCTCCTTTATCATCATTTCGATATATATGATGGGCAATCTATATGTGACATTTCGATATACTACGTAGGGTATATCGAAATGAGACCCTTCTGGTCATCTTCCTTCAGTGAGCATTTCGATATACCTAAGGGTATATTGATATGCAAAACTTTTTGTGCAATCCCTAGTCTATTGCATATCGATATATAGCTTATGTACATCGATATGCACCTCAGTAAGGGCATTTCGGGGAATGATTTTTGGGCACATATATATACACCTCTCTCTCATTTCACTCGACATGTCCACTCTTAACACAAAACCCTAGTCGTATATCACTCTCTCTCCTCTACAGTCGTCTCTTTACTCCATCTCCCACTTCTCTCCCTCTTACTTCCCTCATTTGTGGGTTTTTGGCCTTGTGGCCTTCACAAAGGACATCCACAAGGACATCCTCTACGCATTTGGTGGTCTCGGTTACGTGGTTAGTGAACAACTCTCATCTAGAGTCGGTCCAATCACTTCTCAAGATAGCATTTTGTAAACTTTTGTATATATACCTTAGTTCTTCTCCTTCTCACTCTTTATTCGAACAAAATACGTGGTTCATGTATGTGTTAGTATTCCCATGAGTTTTACCTTAGTGTGTCGAGTCTAGGACACTTCTAGATATCCCAATGGACTTCCTAGTGTACTAATTTGACTCTCCTATGGCTATTTTGCAAAAAGCCCCAAATTTGCCAAAACCCTAGTTTTGGAAATTTGGGGGTAAATGGAATTGAATATTGTTTCATCAAATTGGTGACTTGAGATTCATATTGGCCTTTGGCCTCAAATTGTGGATTTTGAAAAGAAGGGATTTTAGAATTAATTGAATTGGAAATTATGGATATTGATCATTGGGTTGTCTATACTTATGGAATTTTGATCCCCGAGATTTTGATCCCTGGATGCTATGCATTCACGATATTACACAATAGGGGTTTGACTACACTCTTCCGTCGAGTCGGTTAATACAAGGAATTATATGGTTAGATAGTTGACAAGCTACTAGCGCAGAACAAATAGCCTAAACTCACCTTTATATAAATTGAAAACTTATTTAGATAAGGTAATTGAAAATGTTTTGGAAACCCTCATTTTGATGAGGATGTCGATTGTTTTGACACTTGGCTATTGGAATCATAATTGGAATAATATCACCCATTTTGGAAATCTCATACGCAACTTATTGGATCCTTATGCATGCATCTCACATATCTCTATACACTTGCACGTGCACACAACTAGTATATATATCGTTTGTTTATATCTCTCTACTAGGCTTTGCCTAATCTACTAATTTTTAGATAAGAATCTGGTAGCTTAGTTTGGAGTGGCTTTCTTGCATCCTTTGGAAGATTTTGAGGACTATTGCTCTTGTATGAGCGTTGCTTTATTTATTTACGTATTTCTTTATTTCAAGGATAACACTCGAGTTTGTATTAACTTTAAACTCCTACTCTTGCTTGTGTGTGTGCCTTTCATATTTTAGTTTCACGGAATGATGTGGGAATGGTAGTAGGTCTTTCTATTATTTATTATCTTGCTCAATACCATTATTTCAAAAAATAGTTTAAATTTTTGGGGTGTTACAGGGGCCTAGGTTAGGGTTATGATCCATTCCACAATTCATGTGAATTCAAATTCTTACTTACTAAAGACCAAGAGAATTCAAGCATGGCAGACATTGCCACTGAACAGTTACCATATATCCATGATATGTGATCTAAGAATCATGGGTGCTAAGGATCATTGTCTACCCATGAGCAAAAATCACAAATCAAAGGAATTAATGATTGAAGGGATTTCCCCATGTAAATTACTCTTGTAAGTGATAGATTTTTCATAAGAACTTTACATCACATGAATTATGTCATGAACTTTACCCTAACCGGGCCTAACTTAATACTCACTAACTAAATCCATAGTTTCTAAAACAAGTATTGAGAAAGAACAAGCCATAATTAATTTGCAGTATGTGAAAGATAAATTTTATGAAGAACAGATAAAGTACTTACTAAGATTAAAGGCTGTATTGAAATGCACAAACTCTAACATTAATGAAAATGCATGAGTCCCAGAATTAGAATCATTCAATAGACTTCCCAAAAAAATAAGTAAGTGCTCTGTGTATCCTCTTTATAACCTACGTAAGTTTTTCTCTCACACTCTAGAACTCCTTTTTTAAATATAAATGTCTGATACCTCTCTATTGCTTCTGAGTCTTTTAAAAATCAAGTCTTCTTTCCCCCCCAAAGTCTCATAACTGCTTGTATACAAAAATTGCACTTACAAATCGAGTACTAAATAACCCAAATGCCCTTCGGAAATATTAACAATCCAAATCGCGAACTGCTTCTTTGTGTTGCGTTACCGGTAACATGAAATGTTGCATTACCGGTAACGAGGTCCTCAGTATCTTCTTCAACGATTGCATTACCGGTAGCGTGACATTACCGGTAACGGTGGCCTCAGTATCTCCTCTACGTTTCTATTACCGATAATGTGAAATGTTGCATTAGTGGTAACGTGTTTCTCAGTTTCTGCCTCCATGGTTGCGTTACCGGTAACGTGAAATGTTGTGTTACCGGTAACGGGTGTCTTAGTTGTTTATCTCCGGCAGACCACTTTCCATCCACTTCAACTCATTTCTTCTTCATTTTCTATTTGGTGACTTTAAGGCATTCAATTGTACACTTGATCTTGGTCACCCACTCCTCAACTTCTTCTCCAATGGCTTGATTAATTTCAAAGCATGTCCGAACTTTGGGGAAAATCCATTTGATTGTTCTGAAAAACTCACAACACTAGAAAATGTATCAAACGTGAATATGAACTTCCAAGGAGATTTAATTCATAAAATCTAACCATAGGAGATTAGATAGACACGTTTTGTATACACAATCACGTGTCTATCACATCCCCTAACTTATTGCTTACTAATCCCTAGCAAACTCAGACTCAACTAAACCTAAAATCTATTTAACGAAATACTATATAGTTCTTTTGAACCCCCAGGTGGACACGGTAGGACGAGTACGGTCTCGTGAGGGCTTTCAGCAGTGCTCACCCACAAAACACATTTATCTAAGAATTGAAGTAAGAAAATCAATTGGCAACTCATAATGCAATCTAAGAACTTTGTAAAATAAGAATTTATTCCTAATTCAATCGATTAATGCAGCCCCCTTTCTAAGTTGAGTTTCAATTCCAAACCTCTCTGTAGGTCACTCGGAATGAATAATTCAAAGAACTTTTTGTGATGGTTGTGGAACCGTCCTCAGAATGTGAACAAGAAGGAGAATTACAGCATTTAATTCTACCTATAATGAATTATGGCTACTTTCAACAAATTTTTATGTGGTATACAATTCATATTAGTACCATAGTCATCATATAGTACCAGAGATCTCACCAAATCAGCTAGGACTTTAAGAGCTTATAATGACCAAGGATAGGATAAACATCAATCAATAAGAGAGTGACACTGTAATACCTGAAATTTTAATAATAAATATAATTACGATTAAGGCTAATAAAAATAATTAATAAGTTTAATAAGGAAAGTTATATCTTAATAATTCTTAAAAATAATAAAGAATTTTATAATAATTATGGAAGAGATTAGGGAATTTTTGGAAGTCTGTTTATATTTTTAAGAATAAAAGAAAGAATAAAAGGATTACAAGATAATACATAAAATACGAATAATAGAATTAAGAAGTAGCGTAACTACGAATGCATTCTGTTGCACCGTAGCGTAACCCTAGGTCGAATTCAATTTTGTTAATATTCTTTAAACTTAATCTTATAAACTTAAAATAAAATCATAAAATTAACAGAAAATATCAGAAAAATCATAGAAATTCAGAGAATGGAGAATTCGACGAAGAACAGTCATTGACCGATCTTCACAAAAACTTCAAAGGTCAATCCTAACAAGGTTAGCAACCTAGTATACCTTGTAGAATCGATTAAAACTGCGATTAATCTGAGTTTTTATAAAATTTTACAAAAGTTGAATCGAACGGATTAAAAGTTGTTTTGATTCATTTAAAAGCTTTAAAACATAGATTTTATGATTCTATAATCATTAGTAACTATACAAGTGGAAGAAAATTTGTATTTGGAGGCTAAATCGTAGCTGAGGAGTAAGAAAACCCAACACTCGGGGTTCTGCCCGAACTGTTCATGGCACCGGATTGCAGACCGGTATACCGACCAGTACACTGGTTTCCCTAACGATCAGTGCAATTGGAGATGCTAAATGGAATAAGAAGGTATTGGCCAAAATTTGGCCTAACCAATATATCGGGTGATACATCGGTTTGTGTACCGGCCTTCGGAAATTCGGAAGCAAAGTTATTCTGGCCAATTTTTAGGGTAATCGGTATAATGGTCGGTATACCGGTGGCATACCGGTCCCCATACTGGTTAGTGTTAAAGCCTAATAGTGTTGCCTCGGACCGGGAAACATGTAAGGTAATGTAAGAAATGACTAATAAAGCATAACCCCTGAGGTTTAAGAATTAAAATAAAATTCAATAAGAGAAATAAGAGAATAAATGGATTAAGAAATTATTTAAAAAGTTCCTGTTAATAATCCTAGCATTGTTATTTAATTTTCAGGATCTTTAGTCAGACCTTTTGGACAAGGTGAGTGACAATATCTAGAATTAAAAGGTTTTTCAGGTATGTTTTAATTAAATGTCTATTTTCCCTGGACAATAAGTTCTTTTAATAATGTGTTTTGAATATATTCCATGGATTTGAAATGTAATTGCAAATCCAGTACATGTCGTCACAGATATAGTCCTCGTGTCACGGGGGTGATCTTAGGGATATATAAGAAGTTTGTGGATATTTAACGGATATCTAGGTTTAATATCAAGTTTCGAGAATATTTAAC
>NMUG010007729.1:0-11945 GCA_002855965.1 Monotropa hypopitys | reverse complement strand
GGCCACAGTGCGTCTTGTAAGGAGAAGAAACATAGGCCATGCCAGAGACCACCTGAGCATATGACGCTGGGCCGGATCCCACAGGGGTGCAGTGTGACCCCGAATGCCTCGATAAGGGCCCAGAAGAAGGCCCCTCAGGTCCCTCCCCGCCAAACATCCCCGACCCCAAATGATTAGCTCCCTTAGGGTTTCTGGAATTCTGCTCGAATAATGGAATGTTAACAGAGATCACCTGATTGTCAATGCACAAACCATTTACCTTCGGAAGAGCAGCTTCCGCATCCCTCTTGCACAAAAATCTGACGAATCCAAAATGATTACGAGAACCCCTCCTGCGTTTGCGGGAGATGAAAACCCCGCAGACCTTGCCGAACTTCCCAAACTCCTCCCAGAACCATCGACGAGGAGTCCCAGGAGGGATATTATCCACGAAAAGAGAGAAGGAATTCCTTACGACCGCGGACTGAGCCGTAGAGTCGGAAAACCCTAATCGACCAGCATTAATCGATTGGGCCTTGGGTCTGAGAAACCCTAAACGGCTATCCATCGCCTCCTGCGTCTCGGCGCCGATAAGAGCTGCCCGACCAATACCCTTGACAGATATACCCTCCCCATCGTCAACTGATTTGCCATCCCCATCCTCTGATTTACTGTTACCGTCATCTTCATCCGATTTACCCTCGCCATCCTCTGCGATGAGCTCGCCCTCCTCACTCCCTAGAGGGGTCGGCGAAGGAACCCTTGTTAAAGGAGGGTGGAATCCGGGCGGGAACGGAATAGAGGAAGAGGAGCCCGATGAAGTGCTTGGCATTCTCTCTCGGTTGGAATTATTTTAACGTATCGTCACTTATTATGAGTATCAAATATAGAACTTAGTGTTGAATATACTATTAACACCAAAAATTTTATCATATCCTTAGTTATTGTTCTTCTTAGCCCACAAGGACATATAATTCCACTTAAAAGAGGGAGAGTTGTATTAATTTATTTTATTTATTACAGATCATACGGCTTTTTAGGGCACCAAATCTCAGCTCGTGCAAGATGACAAAAAAGGCTCAGAAATAATCATAATCGGGATAATATCTTTTATGTATTCGTGGGTGGAAAAAGGAAATGACACTCATGAAGGCCTTCTTTCGTGTCTTGATTTCTTTTGGACTTAAATATTGTTTAATCATGTTTAATTTAAGACCAGTTGCTAATGGACCCGGATAAAATACGGGGTGAGTTGACATTATTGCCCCTCCCTCTCTCTCTCTCTCCCAGTTAGGCTCATTCTGGGTCCTACACGAAACAAATCCCAATTATTAATAAAAATTAAAATAATATTTTTAGGAATTCTATAAAAAATTAACTAGTTTTGATAACTGTAAATACTTTATTCAATTTCTATATTTTTATTTAGAAGTTTTAAGTATAAATTTTGAATAAAATTGTATAAAATACTTACACTTATCTGAATTAACTAATTTTATTATTGCTAAAAATATTAGCTTAAAATTTATTAATAATTCAAATTTTCCGTGCACTATCCAAAATAAGCCCCATTGAAAAGGGGTAATAATGGTAGGGGTGCACACGGTCCGATTCGATTCAATTTTTAATGAATGCGAAAACTGAACCAATACTCACGATTTTTTTGACAATGCAATTCGTGTCCAGACCAAAAGTCTCGTGGACTGAACCAAACCGAACCACGGTTTGGTTCACGATTTTGTCCACAATATTTTTTTATGTTATTAAGTCCACACAACATGAGAAATTATAGAAATATTAACATTTTCAACATCAGAAATGACAAATGTTAACATTTTGCATAAAATACACAAAAAAAACATAGAAACTAAAAAAATCAAAGTAGTCCATAATGAACTTGGATAATGACAAAGTATGAAAATCAAAAATCAAATGGAAAACCCTAATTGAAATGTGGACATGGTCCTTCTTCTGACTTTAATGAGTTTTTGCATATTATGAGTCGTATTTCACAATTTGTATAAACTTAAAATCTTTAAGGTTTTATAGACCGGTGGATTTGATTTGTATGTATTTTTTAAAGAATATATATATATAAATTCGTAGTTCAGTTTGATTAATCCACAGTTTTTAATAAAAATCCGTGTCCGAACCAATACTTACAGTTTTTATTTCTGCAATCCAGGACCGAACCATTAATCCAGGGATTTTATTCAAAATGTACGATTCGGCTCGGTTCAGACCGGTCTCATGGTTTTTCAGTTTTTGTCGTAGCCCTAATAAATGGCCTGCCTATTTTTGTGGTGCAAGGGTGCGACCACTTAATTAGCTAAGATTTTCGACCAACAAAGTTTTAATAGAGACCTGCTTTTGGCAATGTCCTCCCAATTCCCAATTCGCACTGTCTGAATCGCCACTCCCTCTACCAACTCCCCCACGTTCTCTCTCTCTCTCACTCTACCAGCTGGTCACACATACTTATTGACATGGGCGGAGCCAGGAATCGAATTTGGGGGTGACACAATTCGATCGGGGTGTCACCCCTACCAAAAAATTATTTAATTAAGTGTATTTTTTAAAAAAAATTATTTGGTTAATTTTTGCTTAAATTTTTTTTTTTTCGAGCTTTTTTCCAAAATGGGGGTGGCACCTGCCACCTCCCCCTCTATGTAGCTCCTCCCCTACTTATTGATTAGCTAAAAAGTGTAACACCATAATTTATTGATTAGCATCTCCAACACAAATAAATGTTAGATATGATTAGCTCAAAAAATAAATGTAATTATTTTTACGACAAAAAATCAGATCCGATAAAAAAATGTAAAAAAATATTTTATGCTATCTTATAAAAAATCAGCTCGTTCGGATAACTTTAATTGTCTTCGTATAGTACAGTACACAGTTACTGTAACCAGGGGCGGATCCAGGGGTCCGGCGGGAGGCCCTGGTTACCGTAAAATATTTTTTTACATTTTTTGGTCAAATCTGATTTTCCACCCAAGGCCCCGAAAAGACGACCTCCTATGCACAGTATCTCCAAGGACATGAGTATCCATCACGATTAAATGCAACGGAGAAAGGATTTGTTATCGACATGGGTAACAGTACTGCACCTCGCGAAATTCTCAGGGTGTGGTGCTCTTATCCCATTAGGGATGGCAATTCATCCCGACCCGCCTCGAACTCGCTCAAATTTTCAAGTATCACATAGGGTTTGGAGGAGCGTTTGAAAAACCCAATGTATTTCGGGGCGAGTTCGGGTCGAAAAACCCACCCGGACTTTTTTAATGTCAATTTATAGATTTATTTAATATTTACATTTGTATAATTATAATTACTTTATATTAATAATATTTTTTATCTTTATTTTTAGTTAAGGTTATTTTCATATAATTTTTGTGTTATGTTAATTTATTGTTTATTGATTTACAAAAGTTTTGTGATAATTTATTTTTTTATAAATATATTAGATAAATAGGATAGGAAGAGCGGGTAAACCCGATACCCGATAGGGGCAGGCACAAAAGTGCCAAAAAATACCTAATCGGGTTAGAGCGAGTTAGAAGCAAGGTAGGAATTTGCAAAATTCGCTCCAACCCGCCCCGTTGTAATCCATATATCCCACTGACCAGCACCAAACATCTTTATTTTTTCTTCTTATTAGCCATCATTTAATAGTACTTTTCAAATAGTTTGGTTGCTCTTAATTATCTTGTATTTGTCCAAAACCAACTATTTTTTCAACTATGTCATGAACTTCAGAGCACGAGGTGAAACTTAGGGTATGATTCGTGTCTTCGGCACTGATGAGTGCCTTTAGCACTTCCGTGTAAGTAGAGAAAAAATAAAAAAACTACAATAAGTACAAAAGATTAATCACCAAATAGAATTCAATATTTCAACACAAAATTGTACAATTCGAAGTTCGTAAAAAGTAGTAATTACAAAAAATGTTTTCATTGATTACCAAACATTCTTCTCATCATTCTTTTGAAATCTGGAGTCTTAATAAAAATATATTTCGAACACAACGTAGAATTGAGAATGTACAAAATCACCTACATAAAAAATAATAGTTAGAAAATATCATTATACCATTAAAATAAATGATTAGAAATTACGTGTTACATTTACATTCTCTATGTGTGTATGTTTCTGTGGTATTCCACTCTCTAACAACTTTATCTCAGTTATGATTCTACATAAAAATTACATAGGTAAATATAATATCTAAATGTATGACAAAATTTCGGGGGTTAGTGGTGCCTTCGGCAATAATTCATGTATTCGGCACTCATGATAATTGACTACACTAATGATGACAGAATAAAAAGCATAACATGTTAACGAAATTAAGAAAAGTTATTAACCAACATATTTAACTGAGCGGAAAAAGATTGCAATAAGCATAAAAATATGCTTACAGAATATCTGTTAAAATAAATTATATTATTTTTAAATAAATTAACAAAACTATAAATAACTACAATGTTTTTTCTTATACATTTTGTTATAATTCTCCTAAATCTAAGGGTATCAGTGCAATTCTCCCCATCGACAAAGTCTAACAACTTCTTCAAAATTGTATTCTCCAATAGTTGAATTTCAACCCTAAAAATTAATGTAAAAATAATAATAAGATAATGTTATATTTTACAAACACAAAAATTTATTGTTAATAATTGTACCTCTTTTACTTTAACAATACTTCGGGATACACAATATTTGTCATTGAATTTGTGACACTGTTAGAGAGAAGTACACTTGTGTGATCTCTTGACGTGCATATTGATAAAGCCATACAAAGTTGTCCATGACTAAATACAAGTGTTCGCAAATCAACACCGATGAATTTTACAGACTGTCATTTAGATTTGTTAATAGTCATTGCATATTCCAATTGGACTGGAAATTGACATCTCGTCATTTTGAAAGGAAATTCTGTGGAAGATGGAGTCAACGATATTCTCAGAATGAAAACTAAATTGCCAAATTTGTCACCGGTTAAAATTTTAGCTTCAATAATATGAGTGCCGCATCTTACCACCATTAATCGAGTGCCATTACAAAGTCTAACTTTTGGTATAATATTTTTCAATAACATTATCGGACAACCAACTTTCAAGTGTAACTTGAATGGAGATAAGCCTGATGGATCCAAGGAATTCAAATATTCATTTGGATATCTGTTTCAGATAGTGCGATCAAATTCATTGTCATGGGACATTTTATCAATAACATAGTATGTTATCGTATCCCCATGGAAGGTATTCAATGTAGTGAGATTGGTGGCACTAACATTGTAATTACATGCAGAGAGTATTGTCCGTTCATTTGAATAATTTGGAGTCACAGTTCCCGGCACATCTAATTATGGATACACCGAAAATAACAACTCAGTAAGTATTTTGCACTTTTGTATTGTCGATGAAAGTTCCACAATTTCTGTTGGATTGGATTCAATCTAAAAACATAACCAAATATTTAGATGGATAAAATAAAATTTGCAATTAAGAAATCATAAACTTTTATGTAAAATCATTAAAAGATTACCTCTTTCAATAATCCTGGAAAATTTGAATACAAATTGTCTGCACAATTTAGGCGCATGTTCATTCTTAAAGTCAAAACCTGAATGTGTTTCCATAAAATAGAACATCTCAACGAAGCTCTGACAATTTTCTCACGAACGCCTTTAGGTATGACTGGTAGAATTTTCCGAAAATCATCCCTAGAATTACAATGATACCACCAAAAGGCTTATTGTTATCACAAATGTCCTGAAGTGTACGACTTACTGCTTCAACACAGTGTTTGTGATGCATGGGAACCTCATCCCATATTATCAACTTTGTTTTTTCTAAACAACTCTGCTTGCAATGATTTTTTGCTAAATGCACAAACCAATTCGTCCAATACATTAAGTGGGATAGAAAATATTGAATGTGCAGTGCGACCCCCCACTAACAACAAAGATGCAATACTAGATGAAGCAACAAAAACAACAATATGGTCCATATTGTGACATTTTTGGGCAACTGTGTTGTATAAAAAAGTCTTTCCTATCCCAGCACCGCCATTTAAAAAGAAAGTAGTTCCCTTATTCTCAAACACAGAAGATGTAATTGCAGTGTAAGTAGGTCTTTGTTCGATATTCACGCGATGAATGTTTAGATCTACATCTAAATGTTGTACCTCAAAAATAAGATATTGATGTTCTAAAATCAATCTGTTACCAAATTCTAGATTCCAATTACCAATGGGCCGAGGCATTGGCAGACAATCTTTTAAACTTTTTTCTTGCTTCCTGAAGCAATTGGTCCAAAAGATATAAGCCATAATCCTCAACTTGAAAATCAGTTGGATTTGGAATGAAAAATATTGTTTGGATTTTGTACGCCAGATCATCACAAATGTCAACGCAAATTTGTTTTACACAATTCGTACAACTGTAATAGAAAGCATTGGGTGAGAATGATCATGAATAGCATACACAATTGATATCCAATTTCCATTATTGCTGCCTCTTGAAGATATTGCACCCACTCTTCATCATCCTCTAAGATCCTTTTAGCAATACACGATGATTTAACTCAACTGAATTACAACATTCAAAAAATTCGACCAATGTCGTCTTTTGTTGTTCAGCCCTTTGGACAATGTTATCCATTAATTCCATTGTGTTAAACCAAACACGATGTCCGTTTGGTAAATGAACGACCAACCTGACAACCGTCAGAAGTTCTTCGTGCATAGCATAACCAAACAAACGTCAGGAAGCTTCTGAAATACCAATATACCTGGCATCGAGATATTCTTGTATCTCATCCACGCTTCCCACCACCATTATTGTACGGTGATGACCCTTGCAGATGTACTTGTGAATATACTTCACACATCGCATTCCAGTACAAAATTCAACAATGATGTAACAGTTGAACAGTCGTGACAAATAGGCATTGTATGGTACCACATCTCTATTGTCTATCGATTGACCCCGCCTTAGAATAAACTATGCCAGTATCACGATGTCGATAGACTGGATATCCATCTTGGTCCATCGAAGTTGTTTCACAAAAGTCACCGGGGTATCGCTTCGTGCATTTATCATTTTCCATGCAGGGCACTTTAGGATTTCTTGCACTACACGGTCTATATATCATGCATTTGGTAACGTTCTCAAAAAGCACAGGATCATCCTCTAGACATGAGAATTCCACACACACCAATTTGTCTACCTCAGCTGATGTCTGGATTTCATCAAGGCCCTCTGGAAAAAGAAGAATGTGCATGTGTGACAACCCCCGTTTTTGGTATTCAATAGTATACACATGGCCAACTATTTTCCCAAACACATTGTTCTTTGTTAGCTCTTTCATTAGCATTTTCCTTTTCAACTCAAAAACACGGGCCACCAAATCAGGACGATCAATAGCATTCTGATTCAGAAGTAAGGCCTCAGTAATTTTAGGCCATTTCGGATTTGCAGTCATGGTCAGAAATATGTCTCGTTGGTGATTAAAATGTGTGATAGCCATTGTGTTTTGAAATATTTCGAACATCTTCCTGGGAATACCGGTGAAAGAAGAGGGCAAAATAAATCGTTGACCCACTTGCCCTGGACCCAACCCATCTGGACCAATGTCTGTGAGATTTTGATAAAGTTCAGCCTTGATCTCTGACTGATGATACCTATACCATGATAATCGATGTTATTCAGTCGCATCCCATGCATCCATGATAAATTCTTGGAACAGTTTTCCACCTCGTAAAATTGTGGAATACTCTATCGGACGCTGGAACAACCGATAACCATAATAATTCAATGGAGTTAGACGGTGGTCACTATAAGTCCCTTGGTTGACATCCCAATGTTTCATGGTAGGTTTCCATCTTAGCTCACCACATGGAAACATCAAAAGATAATGCAAAGGCAAATAAGTTGGGTGGCATTCGTTGACCCGCATCAATCTATTATTTATTCTTAAGTGTAAAGCAATATCTCTCGTACCACTACTGTGATCACTTCCATCTCCCAGTAATATCACA
The DNA here is from genome assembly GCA_002855965.1 of Monotropa hypopitys. Taxonomy (NCBI): domain Eukaryota; kingdom Viridiplantae; phylum Streptophyta; class Magnoliopsida; order Ericales; family Ericaceae; genus Monotropa; species Monotropa hypopitys. Next base: position 3,917 of record NMUG010007729.1, on the reverse strand, counting down.
GCAATCTCATCTGTTGTGGGTAAATTGTACCGACGACAATCAGCGAAGGAATGGTAATGAAGATATGCAGGTACATTCTGCCCATCTAACTCAGAACGATTCAAAAGCTCATGAGCTTGAAGGAACTTTTTAGGAAATGGATTGAATTCCAACAGAGTGTCCTGAATGATTTTTAAAACTTCTCCATTCAATTTGGGATTTCTTTGAGTGTGACAATTTAAAGCAGAGTTGGGATCGTATATGCACAACTGGGAATACATTGGATTCTGTCCAGGTTCTGGAATCAGCACTCCCATTCGATGGCGTAATTGACTAGTGAATGAAAAAGGCCCACATCTGCCAACCACTCGTGTATCCAATTTTCACCAAGACTTGTAAAAGCATTGGAGGCATTGTACTCCCGAATATAATCCCGAAATGATCTTGATCGAGTATCGGTGCTAACAAATGAAATGTAATTTGATACATATGAGTAAATAAGTACCAATTAACTAGAGCAGAAGATGAGCTCTGCATTGCAAGAGATTCTACATTGAATGAAAGAGTGTGTAGATGGGATTCTACATATTGTGAATGAGGTTCTATTTCCTCAGTACAAACATCAAGTAATTCTTCAGTGAAATTTCAAGCAAGGGGAAGTAGAGTTGCATGTGTATCAGGTTCAGCATCAACCGTCATTAGCATAGTCAAATGATCGTAGGTATGGTTAATCGGAATTGGGTGGGGAGGATGAATGTAAATAACCATGGTATCTACAATTAATGGAGTTCTGGTAGAAACTAAATACTCATTCATAATTGGTATTTGAGGAAGCAAAATAGCAAAAGTCAATGAGACATGTATGGTAATTTTATATAATCTCTCTCGTTCCCATCGCACGCATTGAGCCAGAGAGGATTTCGATATACCACTCTCATTTACCACCTAAATGGGATAATTAAACATATAAAGAGTAATCTATTGATGTTGATCATTCGTAAAATACGTGGTATTGATAAGAATAATATCGCAAGAAACAATATCACTTCATGGCCAACAACTTCCTTTTCTTTTCTCACAGTCTCTCATTCCCGGCACATGCGTTGAGCGAGTGTGGCTTTTGATAAGCCGCTGTCATTGGCCACTTCTTTTTCTTTTCCCACAATCTCTCGTTCCCTTTGCACGCATTGGGCCAAAGCAACTTTTTATATGGCACTCTGATTGACCACCTAAAGCTAATAATGATAGATAATTTATTACCATGTTTATTAAGTTTAAAACATGTGATAATAAAAACATATATCGCAGGGAACAGTACCACGTCATGACCAATAATTGCTTTTCCCTTTTCCGCACTCTCTAGTTCCCTTCGCATGCGTTGGGATAAAATGCTTTTGATATCCCACTCTCATTGATCACCTAAACGTGATAATAAATTGTTTAATTTATTATTACTTTTCATTCGATGTCTATGAAATTAATGAATACAATTAATTTATTATTACTTTTCAAATGTGATAAATTACAATTAATATCTCTGAAACTTTGACATTTTCTTTTCCTCTAGCCCTTTTCATTGCACGTTCCTTTTCTTTATCCTATATTAAAGAAATATGCTTAAGTAAACAAAATATAAAAATACATACAGATAGGAAAATATATAATATTAAGATATTTACACTTTGATTATGAAGCCAGTTATACTCGCATTCTTGACGTACAGTAACGCCAACATTGTTTTCTCGTAAAAGATTAACCTACAAAAAAATTCAGATTAGAAACATGTAAGAATTATATTTTAACAATAAAAATGAAAGAGTTTTAGTAAAACTTACAGTGTATTCCAAATTACCGTCAGTGCAACCGTAAATAGTTATGTTGTGCATTACAATAAACTTCGCAAACCTAAAAAGGTAAAAACAAAATTTAACAAAAATACTCTATAAACATAATAGTTTTTAAACTATTTCTAACTTTTTTGAAATTATTAATTTCATAAATAGAAGTACTTTACCAAAAAATCAAAAAACCTATTTTGGGAAATTATATTACAAATAACATTTTAAAAAAGTTTGAAAAAAATTAAAAATTAAATAACATGAAATTTTAAATGAGCACTGATAGAGAGGGTGTGGGACACATGTTTTGCTTATATCCTTGTAAATGTCTTTTGCTTCGTGTGCTTGATTAAAGATTTATCTCTTTTTCCCTAACTAGCATTATATGCTTAACTGCATTATATATATTCATGTCCCCATTAGTTGCCAAAAATGAATTTGAATGCCATATAGGTTGGATTATTACATGTTGCATAAATGGCATGATAGGATTAAAATTGAATTATCATTAGATGAATTGAATTAAGAAAATGTATTGACCCTAAGTTTTGATGGTTCATTATTTACAAAAATATAGTATTTATAAAATGATTTTCTAATTCCTTAAATTATGATTTAAATGTTCAAATACTTATTTAAATCAAGAAATTTGTTTTAAAGCTTAATTTCTGTATCATTCTTGTATTTAAGTCCAAGAGATTGCTCTTTATGGTTTAAATCTTTTTAAACTCTCTTAGAACTATTTAAAAGTCATTCAAAATTCCTTAGAATTGTATTCAATGTTTAAAATATTTATTTAATCAAAGAACTTAATGACATTTGATTAGAGGCCAAGTAATATTGTTTTCAATGTTTGAAATCTTTCTAAATACTCCTTAGACCCTTGTATGCTCCTAAAATATTTAATTCTCTATTTGGGACTTAAAATGCTTTTAGAAAATACTTGGAAAAATGCTTTTCTTACAAAACCTTTTTTATCCTTACATTCTTCCAAAATGTTTTCTTCATGAAAAATCTAGAGAATTAAATTATCTACTCAAGGGATCAAACTTCATTGAATTTGGATATGTTTTGTGCCCTCAAACCTTAACCGGTATACAAACTGGTATACCGAGCGGTGTGCCGGCCGGCATACCGGCTGCATACCGGATTTGTTCAAAATCGGGCAGTAGGTTTGGCAATTTCAAAAGAGCACAATTTTGTACTAACCGGTATACTGGGCGATATACCGGCCGGTACACCGGTTGCCTACCGGCCTTTGATAAATTGTACAGAATTCAATTTTTAAGTTGGAAAAATTTACATTAATGCCACCCAATGGATATAAACGGCTAATTTTGGGTTGGAGCTTATAAAATGGACCATTGGGGTCCTAGAAACAAAATGAGACCATGCCCAAACTTTGTTACTATCTAGATCTCATTCTTTCTCTCTAATTCTCTCAAAACCTCTCTATCTCTCAATTTCCACTTGTAAACTATATTTCTAAAAGAGAGTTTTCTATCCTTATACTTGTATTTATTTAGAGAGAACTCAAACAACATCTTATAATATTCATATTGAGCATTGAGCTTTTATTTTACCTTGTGGAAGGGGTTGTCTTCCACATATATTTCTTGATCCTTAGAGCTTACATTGAAAGTCAAGACTTGAAGACTTGAAGATTCAAGCTTACAACAAGTTATTTGAAGATCAAAGATTGGAGTCAAGTTCAAGACTTGAGGAGACTTGAAGCTTGCATTGAAGGTGGGAGCCGCCTTGGAAAGAAGCTCATCAAGAATGTTTGAGAAGCCTTGAGAAATTACTCACACTTGTAAGGGTTTGACAACTACTCGAAAGTTGTAAAGGTAATTAGTAGAACTCTTACTTATTGGTAAGAGAAGTGGATGTAAAGTTAGGGACTTGGACAATTCCTAACTATAAAATTACTGTGTCATTTGCCTTTACTTCTTCACCTTACTTACCCTTACTTATTGAGCAATTAATTCATTTTCACTCTACTATTCATTGTGTTTGGAATTCAAAGATCTGAGTATCTTTATCTATCTAGTTATTTAGAACCACTTGAAAACCGAAAACCTCGACCTATTAGAATTAGAA
>NMUG010007728.1:0-11945 GCA_002855965.1 Monotropa hypopitys | reverse complement strand
TTCTTAGTATTGCACCAAAGGATACCCTCACTCCAAGAGTTTTCTTTTGATATTTAATATTCTACTCTCCTCTTTATTCAAAACCCCATCTTCGATTTCGATAATTAAAATTTCCAATCTTATGAAAGTTCACACCCAAAGAATATCTAACCACTATTTGCGCCCAAGAACATAGGCCATTTACTTACAACCTCATGCAACAACTCTCATTCTACGATGTGACTATCCTCAAAAACACATGAACATGCTCCCAATTCACGGGGATTACAATTTCACGCTAGTCTCGTATTTTTCAGAAACCCGAATCATGGAACACATGTTTTCGCCACACTATCATGAACTTCTCCTAATTCCGCACTAAGGAGTTACGATTACTCTTTTTATGCAACCTCGCATTCCTTAACCATGATGAGACTCGATCCTTATCAGTCAAGCATTTCCTACCTCTATGGCTTCTGACTACAACTCCAATCACATCGACGCGATTCGAATAGCAATACTAGTCACAACTTTTTTTTTTTACAAAGCAACAAGACCTACCATAGAGTTACCACAAGAACACTTAGTTCCTAATCCCAATTCCAACTCATAACGATTATAGTAAGAATAACTTCCTTAAAGAGTTTTAAACAACATCAACACTCTCCAAACTAGCTTGATACTCATGTTATAATAACTCTAACCCGAACTTACCATTACCTCTTAACAATACTTTTCTAACCACATGATGAGTAAACATTCTCTTTCATAGAAATTTTTCCCAAAAGAACTACCTTGAAAGTACGTTGATACTGCTACTACACACACTTCGCTTCACAAAAGACAATCGTCTCAAGATTTCGAAACACAGTTTCGTGCATTCTCACAAAAATCCTCCAATATTCCAATAACCCTCTACCATAGACCACTAATCTACAGGTGCAACTCATATTAACCTCAAAGTTGCATAACCACCTATAAGCCTTATACTCAAAATTTCCACATAACTTGTACATCACCTTTCTTAGCTCTATACTCGAGTACCACTATGTGCATACATACTTTTCCACCACTCAACTAAACCATCAAAGTCATTCCAAATTTTCATTAAACGGAAACATACAAACTCCGCCCAACAATCCACAACATCTCAACCAAAAATCAAAATTATCCTTAAGCATTAGGCAAAACGTGCCACGAATATCCTAGAATATAATCTCCCAAATCTAATCAAAGTTTAGGCATAACAACTTTACTCTCCAGATTTCATATCCTCAAACTCAATTCTCTAACCGCATAAATCACTTAACTACGACTTCCATTCCTTCCCTTCTTAATTTAACATCTCTCGGTCCAAACACACAAGCCTCAATATTAAGGATTTATCATCCTAGTTTCAAAAATTAAACTCACACCAACAAGAGAGACTAATAGCTTTCTCTTAAGACATCCCAATTACAACCTCCTTTGCTTAGCGAAAAGGACCACAATCCCACTGAGTCTAGCTAACACGATGCTAATCGCTCCAAATGAATTGACATCCATTTTCCATTACTCTTGAAATTTGTCTAACCCAGACTTAATAATGACCAATCTCCCTTGCCACTACTTTTCTCATCAAAAATCACCAGAATTTCCCTCAGTCAATAGTTCCTCTTATCTCTACTTCAACGTCACTATAGACATCCATCCTTTTCTTTAACCTCTTAAAGTCATTCTTACCCCTTCCTTACTAACTCAAATCTTATACCACCCAGTTGAACCATACAACCATGTGACTTTACAGAAAAGGTCTCGATAATCTTCTAATAGCAATCTGCTAACCCAAGAATTTATCTTAGAACACATATCAATCTCTTGTGTACCACCATAATTCCAATTTCTTATCCGTTTTACGCCAATGCTTCTCACTAAGATAGTGTAATTTAAAAGTACCGCTAAACACTACTACAGGTTTCATCTACAATTAACTACCACAACTTCTTCATCTCAATTTCTGATAGACCAATAATCAAATATTGCTCATACTCTTTCCCAAGTCAATAATACACTAAGGTTTTCATCAAGGTCACAATCCCGAAGATAATAAGCTATCCATACAGACTCTACTCAACTCAACTCTCTCACCACAAGGACATCCTCAAGATATCACTCACATTCCCTTCTCAATAATAACATAGGTGACGAAACCACTAATACCATACGAAAATTCCCTTACTTTCCATAACTTTTAAATTCCACACTTAACCCAATCCACAATAAGGTTTCTTTTCGCAACATACCACTATCATCCCAGAACAAGGTTTAATGTAACACTGAATCCCAAACATATTATAACTTTCGTTAACATCTCGATAATAGCATACGCTACGCATATCACAAGCCACACTTTCAGTTATTCTCATTTTAAGCTCAACCAAAAGAAACACACACAGATTCATATTAGATTCATTTCCCTCTCTATATTTTTGGCAATCCACATTTTCCATTCTCACACAGTACTTCCCACCTAGCTCACACATGCATCCAACTACATGCCCCAATAGCAAAAAGTCATAGTACACTTATTACTCTTTCATCCACACTGAAACAATTTGACTTTAAGGCTTATTGAATTTTTTGTAAGTCACCTTAACAAATTTCTGCACTCATAGTTAAATTTCTACCACCTGCCCAACTATGGACTTAGCATTAGCACACATGTACTACCATTCCATACCATTTCCGATCCACAGGTCACTAGGTTGCTTAACATGACATGTATACTTTCAGGCAACCATCAAATTATCATAATAGTGAGTACATAACAGTGTGATTTATTATCAAGTACTAATTGCTGAAAAACAGTAAATATGTACCTTTCGCACTTTTGCCTGCACCACTCGTCACAACTCTGCAATTGATGCTGGAAGCCAACTCTGTTGCTGTGGATATTGACTGCTTGGCATCCATACTAGTTGCACCCAAACAATTGAACCATTGTGTCTTCTCAGCACATGCTCTCCCCCCATAACATAGAACTCCACAATCGATACATCCCTTAAGAACCATTAAATCTCTCTCACCCAATTGTCGACTAATACCCAACTCTTTATTTCCCCTCATCCACATTACAAATCTCATATTCCCACACTCCTCTTTTGATTTCCACCTGACGCTTTTGAACATCAAGTTATTATATGTCATTCCTCACCACAATAGGATATACCACTTTATTGATTTTGAGAACACAATTCTTAACCCAAGGATTCACTAAACACATCTGGAACAACCCTACATTACTCACTGATCATTAGTCATCACCCAATTTTTACCACTTTACTTCCTCTCCTTATCATGTGGTTTAGCACCATTATTCACTCCACCCAAAACTTCTATAACCCAACTCTCAACACACTTCACACTACTACAATCGGATATGTTTGATTTCACAAATTCAAACTTGCTTATTTCAGGACCACTATGTTGCCTCTCCAATTGCACAATTTTCCTCTTGGCTCTTCTAACCACAATCACCTAGTACACCAAATTTCACTCTGAAAAAGAAACCAATTGGACTACCCCTCTTGACATCAAACCATTCCAAATCTTCCAACTTTTTTCTCATTGGATTCACTAACTCTAGCATATTTGGGTAAAACCCCAATTCTTACCTCAAATTCTCCACTCTCATTTCCATTTTCCTCAAGGTACAAACACTTCATATGGTACAAGTCCATAATGTTTTGAGAAAAACCGTCACTAAAACTCTTAACCAACATTTTCCCAAGAAATCACCTTCGACACAATTGATATTACCTCTGTTACATATGCCAATCCCGACCTCAAATATCATTTCACAATTAAAATATCTCACTCCTAAACATAAAATGTTACTCTCACCTCTCTACTCCTCAATTTATCTCCAAAACATCACCAATTCATTCTATAATCATTCTCAATCCATCGCTTTCCTAGTCATTACTACTCGCCCAAACTCTTCGAAATCAAACTTTAAAATTTTAAAGTCAAACCAACCTGTCTTTCTGCCATTTGCCTATGTCACTTAATCCTCCATCCTTAGTATTCTTTACTGAAATCGAGCAATTCTTGTCTTCTTTAATTAACTGATTCCCTGTACTGTCCGATTATTGCACATTCTTCATTTCCTGTCACACACTTAGATAAGAAACATGGTGGAAACAAGTGTCAGATATAAAACGCACGCGTTAGTCAACATACCTCAATGACTCATGGCATGACTCAACATCCTATGGTCTACTACTTAGCCACCCTAACCTTAGCATTTTATTTTACTATGCTTTTCCACTTAACTTTTCATAACTTCCCATTGGAAGAGAACGTTGATCAGGCATTCTTCCAATCGGATTTCAAGTCAAGTCCCATGGGTGTCAAAGACACATATAATAGTCACAAAATACTAATTCCCAAACTCCCAACACTTACCTCAAACTCATACCTCCAGCACAATTTCCATTCAATCACGCGGTCCCCTAACTCGGACCTAGCAACCTAAGCTCTGATACCAAGTTGTAACATCCCAAACTCCAAAATACACAAAATTTAAAAATTTTTGTAAACTTCCTTGCTAAATGAAAACTCCAAGTAATATTTGCCAACACTAAATAAAAGAGACAAGCGGAACTTCAAAACATGAATCCCAACAAGTATTACCATTACTCAAAACCCTCCAAGGAAAGAACATCAATGGAAAAGGTTAAGCTACTACAAAAATCCTAACACAAGTCTATGGAACAAACGACAACAAGAGTCTACCAAAAGTGCTAAAATTCGCCACAAGCACCAAGACTTCTTCACTAGATGACACTAGCTTGTCAACTTCATTCAAGCATCTATAACTCCAGCCTTGTAGTGGACCGCTAACCCTGAACCTATTTCCAATCCAAAGACAAGGAAACAGAGTGTGAATATAATATCTTTAACTTCCAGAACACAAGTAATATCAGTGACAGTAAATCATGAATTATGAGCAGTTATGACTTTCATTCCACAATGCATCTCATGCATGATACCTTATATAATAGCCAAGGTCCTTTTTCAAAAGATTTGAGCATCCCATGCCCCGAAAATAGCTACTACTAGAGGTAGTAGTTCGTATGCCCCGCGCACTAAAGTTGGGGTACGTGTCACGTACCGTTGGACTTACATTGGTTGCCAACCACTGGCCTTACTAAGCTGCCAACAACACCACCCGTCCCATAGAGGCATGCATAATATATAGATGCATATTATGCTTTCAACCCATCTCATGCATTTATGTGTATGCATATCACCACTTCATGCCATCATTCTCATCATGCATTCATGTTCATGCATATTGTTCTCATCATACATTCACGTTCATGCATATTATTCTCATCATGTATTTCATGTTCTTGCATATCATTCCAAAACAACACTATACCGTTAACTTTTTATGTCATGATAAACAGTTGACTAAAAACAACATTGCGAACGTACAATTACAGATACTACATCCTTACACTTACCAGAGTCATTGTTCAAACCATTTTCCTTGCCTGGTTCAAACCCTTTTCTTGTCCTTGAGTAAGGCCTCAATGCCTTCCTCAAACGTCCTTGTCAAAACGATTACAATTTCAGTCCGCATGAATTATAGTTTTGACAAGAAAATAATGAAAGCATTAAATTGAATCAACTAGGTCGATAACCATCTTTAAACAATTTATTAGTGTCTTTAAATAACCCCCAAAACCTCTCAAACACATCCCAAGGTCATACCCAAACCCCGCAACAAGATACAAAAAGCTGGCAGAAAATCCCCAGAGGGACCGGTCTCCCCCTATATGAGGGACCGGTACCCTCCTCTTTGGTACCCCTATGATCATCAAGGGACCGGTCTCCCTTCTGGACAGGGACCGGTACCCCTATGTGCAGAGCACATTTTTCAGAAAACGATTTTTTTGACGAACCACTTCGTCTTCAACCTTCCAAACTCGATCTTTTTGCCTCAAAACTCAAAACTCAAATATACTAAAGTGTTGAGAATACTCTTATCACTAACATACTTCAATTTCAAGACCCACAAACCACTACAAGCCTCAAATAGAAGTTTTCTCTCAAGAACACCCCAAAATCCGAAAATTACCAAAACCTATATCTTGGCTTTGTGATGTAGGACAAGGACCTACAAGTATCCTCAGAAGGGCTGCCGAACAGACCCTTACTCCAGCTGAGCAACCGACCCCTCCTTCTCATCAAGCCGCACAGTCTACGCTCTCTACCGAGCTGCCATCCCGCACATCAGATGCCCGCACACCAGGTGCCGAGCTACCATACTTGCCGCGCAGCCCCAATGAGCTTCAGACCAGTCCGGCCAGTCGAGCCCGTACCAGTTTGGCACTAGAAACTACGTCAGCACAGCCTCAACAGCTGCACCCCAGCACAGCTGTATTTCCGCAGAGTTACTGGGACGAGACCACACGGGGACCACCCGACATCTTCTGACAGTCTGTTATTTCTTTTCAGAATATTTTAGGAATTGTACAAATTGTAATCATTTACTTTTTCCCTTTTTTTTGTATTAGCCGCCATTCATTTAGGGTTTTCCTCATTGTAATCCTTAGTGGCTTAATAAGCCAAACGATGTAAAGTTACATACAACTTTTTGATAAAAGTTGAAAACCCATTTTCGGAGCAGAGCATTTTCTCTCTCTCGTTCTTCAGGTGGATTCCTGATTTGTTAGGTGGATTCCTAGCACTTCTACCGAATAACGGTGTTAATCCGATCACTCTCCTACAGATTACGGTGTTAATCTGTCCGCTTCTACCAGATTTCGTTCAAAATCCGTCCATCCCCCACCTCGGATTCAGTCTACCTGAACCGGCCTTCATTCTATCCGCTTCCATTCCGCTGCGTTCTGCATCAGTTGGTATCAGAGCCTACTTCCAATGGACGATGCTCCGGAAGACCGATCAGTCACAGTTGGAGATTTGCGAGTTGTTCAACAGGAGATGCGCGAACTACGCGAACTTGTTGAGCATCTTACCGGCGAGTTTGCTCGTGTTCAGGTCCGTCAAGAGCAGGCTCAGGTTGTCCCTGAACCTGTGGACCCGAATGGTGCACAAGCCAGAGTTCCTAGACGAGTTCCTCAGCAACACCCTATGCCTGTAGTCCAGTCGGACTCAGACAGTGATGCCGATGAAAGAATACTTAACTTTGGTGACCAAGCAAGACCTGCAGAAAACAGAGACTACCGTATGAAGGTAGAGTTACCTTCCTTTGATGGCTACTTGGACGTAGAATGATTCCTTGACTGGTTGACAGAGGTTGAGCGTTTTTTTGATTACATGGGTATCGAAGAAGAGAAGAAGGTCAAGTTTGTGGCCTACCGTCTCAAGAGTGGCGCCTCAGCCTGGTGGGACCAGCTACAGACGTCCCGAGCACGGTAGAACAAGTCCCAGATACGTTCATGGCCGAGGATGAAGAAGCTGATGAAACAGAGGTTCTTGCCTTCTAACTACGAACAGATGTTGTTCCAGCAGTATTAGAACTGCAAACAAGGACTCAGGACCGTCAGAGCCTACACAGAGGAGTTCTACAGGTTATCTTCCCGAAATGACCTGATAGAGAATGACAATCAACAAGTGGTTAGGTTCAACAATGGCCTACGCCTACCGATTCAAGACCGAGTGGTGTTACACCCTGCCTTTACCCTCAATGAAGCTGTTGAGCTAGCTCTACGGGTTAAAGCCCAGCTGGACAGGGCCAGCGCGGGAGCCCAGAGATTCAACAGACCCACGGAAGGAGGACAAGTATCAAGTGGAAAACGTGAGCTGCCTGGTCAGACTAGTGGCAGCGCGACAAGTGGAGGACCAGCCGCAGGAAACTCAAGTGCCGCTCAACCAGCGCGGCAAGGCAGTAAACAGGTTGCTGCACCCCAAAGGACCTCGCCAAGTCCTTATACGCCATCTTCCCAGCCTATCAAGTGTCACAGGTGTGGAGAGCCGGGTCACCGTTCCAACAACTGCCCGAACAGACGAGTTGCTAACCTTGCTCTGCAGGGAGATGAAGAGGAAGAGATGTTGGAAGACCGGGCCCAGGAGTTTGATGAAGAGGAAGTGGTGGAAGCTGATGAGGGAGTCATTTTGGTTGTCCGGAGATTGCTGTATTCTCCGAGGATAGAAGCCGAGACGCAAAGGCACAACATCTTTCGCACTCCCTGCACAGTTGGACAGAGAATGTGCGGACTGATTATTGATGGAGGAAGCACCGACAATATAGTTTCCCGAATTATGGTGGATAAGCTTCAGCTAAAGACAGAAGCTCACCCCAATCCATACAAGATTGGATGGATTAATGACGGTGGAAAAGTCAAGGTCAGTGAACGCTGCACGGTACAACTTTTCATTGGTCAGAAGTATAAAGATGAGGTGATATGTGATGTGGTGGACATGTCTGCTTGCCATCTGCTGCTAGGCTGACCTTGGCAATTTGACGTGGGGTCTACCCACAATGGGCGTCTTAACACTTACTCATTCATGCACCATGGGACCAAGATTACTTTGGTTCCCATGGGAGGTCAGAAGACTAAGGAGACCCGCACTGCAAGCAAGACTTTGCTAGTAGTACCAGAGTTGGGAAAAGAGGAGCTGGAGGAGCATGAAGTGCATGTAGTGGTGGTAAAGGGAGAAAGCTCAGCGCCGACCAGCGTATCTGCCGAGCTAGCACCCCTTGTTGAAGAGTTCGGCTCAGTCCTCTCAGCCGAGCTGCCAGACGGATTACCCCCAGCACGGGACATTCAGCACCAGATAGACTTGATCCCAGGATCTCGTCTCCCCAACTTGTCGCACTACCGGATGAGCCCAGTAGAGCATGCCGAGCTGCAGACCCAGATCAGTGAGCTAATCAGAAAGGGGTTTCTACAAGAAAGCATGAGCCCGTGTGTAGTGCCCGCACTGCTCACACCAAAGAAAGATGGAAGTTGGAGAATGTGTGTTGACAGCCGAGCTGTCAACAAAATTACTATCAAGTACCGTTTCCCCATTCTACGACTTGAGGATATGTTGGATCAGCTAGCAGGAGCTACGATCTTTTCGAAACTGGACCTGAAGAGTGGCTATCATCAGATCAGAATCCGCCCAGGAGACGAATGGAAGACAGACTTCAAGACCAAGGATGGCCTGTACGAGTGGCTTGTGATGCCATTTGGGTTATCCAATGCACCAAGTACATTTATGCGGCTTATGACTCAGGTACTTCGACCTCTTATTGGATCCTGTATTGTTGTTTATTTCGATGATATCCTGATTTATAGCCAAAGCCAACAAGCACATTACCAACACCTGAGAGAGGTCTTGGTACTGCTTAGAAACAACCACCTCTACATCAACTTGAAGAAGTGCAGTTTCTTGACCAACAGCCTAGTATTTTTGGGTTTTGTGGTCAGCGCGGATGGACTGACAGTTGATCAAGAGAAGGTCAGAGCTATTCAATAATGGCCAACCCCTACATCCGCCCACGATGTGAGGAGTTTCCATTGATTGGTTACCTTCTACAGGAGGTTTATAAAGAATTTCAGTACCATTGCGGCACCCATGACTGAGTGCCTAAAGAAGAAGCAGTTTGAATGCACCGTGGATGCCGCGCAGAGTTTTGCCGAGCTCAAAGAGAAGTTGTCTTCAGCCCCAATCTTAGACCTTCCAGATTTTGGTAAGTTATTTGAAGTTCATATGGATGCCAGTTACACCGCCATTGGAGCTGTTCTATCCCAGGAAGGCCGACCAGTCGCTTACTATAGCGAGAAGCTAAGTGAGGCAATGAAGAATTGGACTGCTTATGAGCTGGAGCTGTACGCAGTTATCCAAGCTCTGAGAGTTTGGGAGCACTACCTCATCCATCAGGAGTTCGTGCTCCACACTGACAACAAGGCCCTGGAATTCTTGAACAATTCAGCTACCATTAACCGGAATCACGCCAGGTGGATTGCCCGTGTTCAATCTTTCAAGTTCGTCTTAAAGCACACCGCGGGAACCTCTAACCGAGCCGCTGATGCTCTGAGCCACAGAGCCTCCCTTCTTGCCGTTGCCCGCACAGAGCTAGTGGGATTTGATTTCCTCAAGGAGTTGTACGAGGAAGATGAAGATTTTCGGGATTTGTGGTCCCAATGCCAGCTAAGCAAGACAGGATTGAATGGATTTCTTATCCATGAGGGGTATTTATTCAAAGGAAACCAGCTGTGCATTCCCAAATCATCCTTACGGGAATTGCTGATCAAAGAGCTTCACTGCGGAGGACTTGGAGGACACGTAGGGCGTGATAAGACTATCCAGCAGGTGGAGGATAGATATCATTGGCCCCAGCTCAAACGAGATGTTGGTCGATTTATTCAGGGGTGCTACACCTACCAAACAGGTAAGGGACAGACCCAGAACACAGGACTCTATACTCCATTGCCTATTCCTGAGGCACCATGGGAAGACTTGTGCATGGATTTTGTGCTCGGATTGCCCAGGACCCAGAGAGCTACAGACTCAATTATGGTAGTGGTTGATAGATTCTCGAAGATGGCTCACTTCGTGGCCTGCAGGAAGACTCATGACGCCTCCAACGTTGCCAATCTCTTCTTCAGAGAGATTGTTCGTCTTCACGGCGTCCCCAAAACCATCACCTCGGACAGGGATAACAAGTTTCTCAGCCACTTCTGGAGAACATTGTGGTCCAAATTTGAAACCAGTCTCCAGTTCAGCAGCACTTGTCATCCGCAGACTGATGGCCAGACGGAAGTCGTCAACCGCACACTCGGCAATATGTTACGTTGCTTAGCAGGAGACAAGCCCAGGCAGTGGGACCTCCAGTTGCCCCAAGCTGAGTTCGCCTTCAATAACACCATCAACAGATCCACGGGTCACACTCATTTCCAGGTTGTGTATCATCATGTCCCGACTCATACTTTGGATCTTGTTCCTTTACCATCTCAGCTAGGAACTAGCCGAGCTGCCGAGTACTGAGCTGCGGAAGCCATCCGCACACTCGTTGACACCAAGACCAGGCTAAAAGAATCAAACGCCAAGTACAAGTCCCAGGCCAACAAGCACAGGAGGAAGAAGACGTTCAAAGAGGGAGACCTGGTTATGGTTCACCTCCGAAAAGACAGGTTCCCAGTGGGTTCGTATGGCAAGTTGCAGATGAGAAGAGTGGGCCCTTGCAAAGTCCTCAGTAAGATCAACGACAATGCATACAAGGTGGATCTTCCTAGTGAATTGCACATCTCCAACACCTTCAACGTCGGAGATCTAATTGATTACCACCCTCCTGAGCACGTAGAAAACTCGAGGACGAGTTCATCTTTGGTGGGGGAGCCTGATGTAGGACAAGGACCTACAAGTATCCTTAGAAGGGTTGCCGAGCAGACCCTTACTCCAGCCGAGCAACCTACCCCTCCTTCTCATCAAGCCGCACAGTCTACGCTCTCTGCCGAGCTGCCATCCTGCACATCAGATGCCCGCACACCAGGTGCCGAGCTACAATACTTGCCGCACAGCCCCAATGAGCTTCAGACCAGTCCGGCCAGTCGAGCCCGTACCAGTTTGGCACTAGAAACTACGTCAGCGCGGCCTCAACAGCTGCACACCAGCACGGCCGTATTCCCGCAGAGTTACTGGGACGAGACCACACGGGGACCACCTGACATCTTCTGACAGTCTGTTATTTCTTTTCAGAATCTGTTAGGAATTGTACAAATTGTAATCATTTACTTTTTCCTTTTTTGTTTGTATTAGCCGCCATTCATTTAGGGTTTTCCTCATTGTAATCCTTAGTGGCTATATAATCCAAACGATGTAAAGTTACATACAGCTTTTTGATAAAAGTTGAAAACCCATTTTCGGAGCAGAGCATTTTCTCTCTCTCGTTCTTCAGGTGGATTCCTGATTTGTTAGGTGGATTCCTAGCACTTCTACCGGATTACGGTGTTAATCCGATCACT
>NMUG010007727.1:0-11945 GCA_002855965.1 Monotropa hypopitys | reverse complement strand
GATATCTTAAAGAAGACACAAGATACCGCAGTGAGATACCGTAGTGAGATATCGATATCTTAAGGCAGATACAAGATACCGCAGTGAGATATCGATATCTAAGGGTTCTGATGGAAATCTAAGGAATGACCAAATAAGGCCTAGAAGGAGTAACAAAGGATTGTATATCAAAGATCAAGGATAAAAGTGATTATCTAAGAAAGAGTGATCCTCGAACAAACCTTTGCAAGCCACCAAATCTTAAATTTGTTGCCGAAGAACCTCATCCAAATCTTCAAGCTCGGGAAGTAGGAGCACCTACCTATGCTACCCCACCCAAACTAAAAGATATACAATATAACCAAGGTTCCAAACATATTCCAGAAAATATCCAACATGGAAAGCTGGTAACAATGGTCTTGTACCTTATTGATCGATGTGATTGGGTTGTGATTTGGGGTAGCAGTACCCTACCCGTCTCTAGATGTTAGACTTAGATGTTACCTCATTACTTGAGTTTTCCCTTGAAGATTCTCCTTAGGGAGCTAGTGTGGCGTGTGATCGAATAACCTTGTTGGCCCTAGAGAGTATAGCATAGGTGTTGTTGAGGCTGGTAGTGTAACCTAGGGCATATGCGATGCTTGGTGATGATGGTGGTAATTTTAGGAGTTAGCAAGGTTATGGTAGGATGGCTCAGAAATTGGGTAAGGAACTGTAATGATCCTAAATGGTGTGAATGCTGGCGGTTAGCCCTAATTCTTAATGAGTAAGGTCGATGGAAGATGTCCTAGGAACATGTTTTGAGTCTCAGTTGAGTCATGTAAGTTTGAGAAGGATTATAATGGTAGTTTGAAATCATCATGTGAGAAGTATGTGAAGGTATAGATTATTGAGAGGTGAACTATGAGGTGCCCTTTGCATTTTGAGTCTGATTGGATGTTTTTCGCCATATGTTTGCATGTGGCAGGCCTTGATGCTTCTAGTCTATGATGGGTCATTTTTTTGGATTGTGTTGTACCCTAATAATCTGGATTGGGCATTGGCCCCCATTTTTCCTTTTGGGAGATTGTGCTTTTAGTTATCTTGGAAGTCTTTAGAATTTTTGTTATGTGAAGTTGTAGAGGGTGTAACGTTCGTGTGTGGGAAATGTTTGGGTAATAAGGAAGGTGCGTGCAAGAAGTTGAATACCCTCATTGAGCTGAGAAAGGTCGTGTTGATTTCTAGGTTGTATGAGAATTATCTTGAGGTTTGAATTATGATTTTGTGGTTGAGGAATGCAAGGGTTATGTCACTTAGAAGTGGACGAAATGAGTGACCCAATTTGAGATTGTCGGTTTGATGTGTGCTAGCCTTGATGGTGACTGCGAGACCATGTTATCCTTATGTTGTGCTTGTTCAGGTTTGATGCGTCTTGGGCATTGTGACTGCCCTTTTGAGCTTGTCTTGTTGTTACCAAACCATGTCGCATGGCGGTGTTGGGTTGATTCCCTCTACTTGGTTGCATTAATTATGGGAAGTTGTTTTCCCCTTAAACATAGGATGCATCTCGCTCTCCTTCACGTTTACTTATTTTGATATTTCAGTCTAAGTGGTTGTCCTGCGTTTCCTATCAATCATCACTCTCCCTATTCTTGTTGTCCGGTATAAGAAAGAATAACTTCTGTAAATCCTTGATTGAGATGTTCGGTGCACCGTGTTTATGCCCCACTCACGTATGTGTGGTAATGCCTGGTCCATGTGATTTAAAAACCCGCATTACCTTATCATTGTTTGCCTTGGTTGAAACTTGTCTAAGGCCATGGAGGAAGTATTTGTTGGCAATGGGAGAGATCCATTGCATTTGGAAGATTTTCAAATCTTTCCCCTTAAGAAATCCATGATGGCATTCATGTTCGGCGTTATGTCATTACCGTCTGTTCGTTGGAAATGGTAAAACTTGTAGTCTTCGATTAGGTCATATGTCACACTCCATAAATTTTATTCCTTTTTAAATATTTTTTTAGTATTATCCCAAATAAAAATCACGTCTTAGTCGTTCATAAAAATGTTAGATAGTTTAGTATCGATTCGCTTAATTCGATTGGGGAAGTGCTTAGAACGTTATGGATGGAGTGGTATGATCGAGAGACGTTCTTTTGGCATGTCGAAGGTTGAGGAAGTGTTCGTGTTTGCGTCTACGAGGCTTGGTATCATTTCGGCAACATTCAGAACCTTCAGCAGGTTCCCCGTCTGGACGGGGAAGAGGGTCCTTTCGGATGACCGAGCAGAGAGGTGAGGAAAATGCTTCAGGAGGTCTGGTCCGGACGAGGATGTGTCTCGTCCGTAAGAAGTTGGGTGCTCGTCCAGATGAAAGGTTTCTCGTACGGACGGCGACGTCGGGCTGAATGTTTTAAGTTGCGGGTTTTGGTCATTTTAGACCTAGGGTTACCCCATTTCTTCCAAAAACGTAGCGGCCTCTCTCTCTTCTCTCCTAAACCCTCTCAAACCTCTATCTTCTCTCTAAGTTCTCAAGGAATCAAGACCTCTCCTTGGATTTTGCTCTTTACAAAGCTTGGAGAGCTCCTCAAGCTCTATCCGGTGGTGGGCTCGAATCAAGGTAGTGTGTGGAAGATTCTTGGTGGGTTGTAAGTCAAATCTTCTTGAGGTAGGGGATTTTAACCTTGTTATTCATGTATTGTGTTATACACCTCAAAATCCCTTCGATTTTGTGTAAGTAGGTTCGATGTTTGTATAGGGTTATGTTTAGTGCTGATTGCGTGCCTTAACATTGTTGGGGGTTGTTGTTTGACATGTTTCTAGGTTCCTTGAAGAGTCAATTTCATAAATGTGTAGTTTTGATCAAAAGCCCCAATTTAATTGAAAACCTAGATTTTTGACTAAGTATGGGAAATTGGGGAAAATCCAATTGAAACCTAAATTCATGAAATTCAATAAGCATTGTTCGTATTGACACCCGGGAACCTATGTTGATTGTAAGAATTTAACCCTTGATTATTGAACGAATCATGAATGAACGATTATGGAATTGTATTGTGGCATTGGCCCTTGACTCTATACGAGGAAATTGGTTAACGATGAGTGGCTATTGACACGGATTGTATACCTTGGGTGGCTTGTGTTAGCACCCACGACATTGCGCAATAGGAGTCTGACTGGGCCCTCCCGACGGGTCGGGAAATCACGAGGAAAATGACACATCGATCGGTTGACGAGCCCCTCTGACAGAACTAGCCTTGAAACTCATTGTCGTTTGCTGAGAATTGGAATATGTATCTCTTTTGGAAAGAAAGGAAAAATATGCAATGAACACTTTCATAATGATGAGAAATCTTGGAAAAGCTTTTACCTTTCACTTGGTGGTCACACTTGAATATTTTGCCTACTTCTATGCTTGCATCTTTCATACTTTTGTGTATCGCTTTCGCATGAATTTCTTGTTTGGGATTTCCTACTAGGCGTGGCCTAACCCTCTCTTTTATAGGGAAGGAGCCGATGGCATAGCTTGATGGGGTTCAAGCATTTTTGGGATGAGCATTGGAGCATTGGTCCTAGTCTTGGACTTGCACTTCCTTTCTTTTATAATTCATGTTTGTAAGGATAACACCCGGACTTGTATCTTTTAAATCAAACTCATGTATGATGTGTGACATTGGATCTATGGAATGTTTGTGGGAATGGTGCAATCATCTCTTAGACTTTTTATGCATATGCTCTTATATCCTTGTTTAAGTTCTTTACAAAAATAAATATGGTTTAAATTTTAAGGGTGTTACATCATAGTAGGTCCTTCATCGCATCTTAATGCACGGTACCTACTCCTCTTGTTGTTTGTTTCTTGTTGGAATGTTGGGTGTGTGGTTAAAAAAAACCTAGCTCACCTTGTCAGGCAAAGACATGAAGGGTTTGTTCATTGGTTGTTCCTTCATCTCTTGATCATAGAATAGTGAGATTAGGTGAAGTTCTTCCATTCTGAATTCTCACTCTGGTATTGTTCATTGTCACCCTCATGCATTGACTTCTAAGGGATGCCTCCTACTTATGGTTTGACCCTTGCAAGTTAAGAACAATTGTCCTTCCTTTCTCGTCTTTGTGTTGTTTGATTGACCATGAAGGTCCTTAGAGTCCAGAATATCCTTAGGGGAGCGAGGTGAGTATACGTGTCACCTTCTAATGTCTCCTTATTGAAAGAGTGTAGTAGTGCAGTTCGAGGTAAGGTTGTGGTGGTGGTGTAGTGGTATATCAGTGAGATATGATTGTGTATTGTGCACATGTGTTGAGAGTTTCGGGTAGAGAACATATCTCTTTTGGTAAACTGCACCAATGTAAGTATGTCTTCATATCGATATTTTTCCATGAACGGGTGTGCGTATAGTCCGGGTCATATGGTGTAGAGATGACTAGGAAGGATTGGTTTGATAAGGCGGCTGGCCAGCGCATTTCAAAACAAACTTTTATGCGTCATTTTGGTACCACACTAGGCGGGTGTGCGGGTTGTATGTATGTGAGGATTGATGTTTATTCATAGATATTAGCCAAGGATCATATCTGGCAAAGTTAGTCTTGAACCTTAAGTAAATATGTCTTTTGTGGCTCTCTATGAGTAAGTTGCATAGTATGATATTGTGGCTGAAGTTTCCGGGCTAGTGAGAGTTGGTAGATGAAATGGTGGACCTTGTTGAGGTGAATTTCTTGGTTTGTCTCATTGACTTGTATTCCTGATTGCAGAATGGTCATAAGTTCCATCTTTCTTGTAGACTCATGATTTGCTAACTACTTTTACTTGCCTATATTGTATCGTACCTTACCAGGGTATCTGTATTATATCGAAGTGTCCGTATCTTATCGGAGTGTCTGTATTGTATCGAAGTGTTCTTATCGTATTGGTATGTCCTAACCGTATTAGAATGCATTTCTTTGGTTTTGGATTTGGATTCTGAGGTTCTTATGTTTCATTGTTGAGTAGGAATGATGTATCATAATGCCTCTTAGAGGAGTTGTTGTTTCCTTCTTATTGGGATCATTCTCGGCATTGCTGACAAGAATTTTGGATATTCAGGATACTTTCCATGTTTCTATGTTGCGAATGTATGAGCCAGATGCCTCATATGTGATCAATTGGGATAATGTGGAGTAGGAGACTGATGTATCGTATGAAGAGCGACCCATTTGTGTCTTTGATTATGGTGAACAAGTTTTGTGAGGCAAAACTATTGCTCTATTAAAGGTTTTGTGGTCAAATCATGGCATTGAAGAAGCCACTTGGGGACGAGAAGACGAAATGAGGGCTAAATACCCCAATTTGTTTTGATCTTGTTGTTTTTCTCTTCCCTCATATCTCATCTTGTTGTATTTCTCTTTCCTCGTATCTCATCTTGTTGTAATTCTTCTTGGTGTTGTCTCCCTTTTTCCTTTACCTTATGTAAATTTGGAGGACGAAATTCTTTTAAGGGGTATGAGATGTAACGGTCGAGAATTTGATGAATTGAATTTAGAATTTTTAATTCTATTCTATGTATTTTGATCTCAAAATCTTCTTTTGGTTGTCGACATAGTTGATCTTTGAATTTCATAGGAAATCTAATTGCGGATCCAACGCAACTTGAATCGCATAAATTATAGTTCGGACGAGGGATCTTGGCCCAAACGTTCGATTTCTCCTTGGATCCCCCAATTTCCGGAAGAAGAGTGAGGGCAAGGCTTCCTCTATCGGAAAATGAGGAAGAATTGCATAAGAAGGAGGGGTAGGACCCCGGACTTCCGGAAGAAGGGTGGAGGCAAAGGCTCCTTTACCAAAAATAAGAGAAGAATTTGCGAGAATTGGTTGCGGGAGTGCCGGAGGAGAAAGAAGGAAGAAGACCAGAGGGAACTGCAACCGGTTCCCATGGTCCCACAACCGGTTCTACGTAAGGGAACCCAAAACCGCAATGCCCCCCCAAACCTATTCCCATTGAGCAACCGCATGGATGGTTACGGCAGTGACTTCCGTAATTGGTTCCGACACTTCCCGCAATCGGTTGCGGGGTGTCTGGAGGTAAAAATCTAGATATTTTCCAGGGGTGTTTTGGTCCCTTCTCTTGCATGTTAACTTAACCTATATACGTGAATATGCCCTAAGTTCGTACAGAACACTTCTTTGCTCTCTCTCTCTCTCTCTCTTCCTCCTAACTCATTTCTCCTCTCAAAAACCTCTCCCTTCTCTCTAAGATCTAAGGAGCTTGGCTTGGAGTTTGAAGAAATTGCCTTCTTTAAGTATGTTTTTATCATCCAAGGTAGAGTATTCTCCCCTATTGTCTCCTTAGTTAGTATTCTCCCTTCCTCCTCTCTAGATTTTGTAGATTGAGGATGTTTTCATAGTTAGGGTTTGTCGGGTTGATTTATCCCCAAATTACTTGAGGGCTTATACTCCTAAGGGTGTCAATAGACTCCCCACCATGTTAATTTCAAGATCCCCTTATCAATCTATAAAACCCCTAATTTTGATGAAAACCCTAGTTTGGGTCATTTGGGGATTTTGAAATTAAATGGTCGAACATTGAAATAGGTTGTTAGAAAGTAGTCCTATGATCCTATGGACACTTGAATTAATAAAATTGGAAATCAATTTGAAAGAAAATCATGTTTTGTCAATTATAGTGATTTGGTTGTATGGATGCCGTAATCCTTGATTTTTGAATGAAAGAATTAAATCAACGATTTTGATTGGCTAAGATATGATAAAGGCGTTGGGTTTTGCTATACTTATTAGATGGAAATTTCGTTCCTTGAGTGTCCCAACACTCACTACATTGTGCAATGTGGGTTTACAAGAGCCCTCCCTAAGGTTGGGAAATTTTGAGGAACTACGGGTACTTTAGTTGACGAGCTTCTACCGCAAACAAAAGCCGAAACCTAACTAATCTTCAATAATAATAATTGAACGTGACTCCTTTGTTTATCCAAGGTGAGAAGATGTGGAAAACCCCTTTGTGCCTCCCTTGTCTCGCCAAGGTTGAGATAGAAATTGAAAGTATATTCTTCTCCTTGATTGAGTCAAGTTGAGCATTTTGGAAGAAAAATTAATAAGTTATGGAAATTGATTTGAAATGGAACTTTGAATATGTAGCATTCTCCTTGATTTCGTCAAGTTGAGCAGTTTGAAAGAAGGGTCAATAAATCATTGTAAGTGATTTTGAAAAAAAAAATTGGATATGGTTGTAAAACTATGAAAACGGTGCTCATCGCATGCATATTTACTTATATCTCGCACTCACATCTTTTGTCCTAATATGGGACACACTTGGATGTAGACTATCTCTATTTGTCAATCGCCTAACCCTCTATTTTTAGGTACCAACTCGACTGCTTAGCTTTGGAGCTCGGAGGACATGTGTCATGCCCCGGATTTTCAAACCATGTTTTGTAAATGGAATAAAAGAATGATTCATTTTGAAACCATATCCACCAAACTACAAGACATGGGCCATGAATTGCAAAACATACCTCTTTATAAGCATTTATACAAAACATGCGGAAAATTATAAACAATCTTTTACATAAGCTTGCTTGAAATTGAAATGATATTACAACTCTTTAAAATAAAAGGGAAATGCCCGTGGGCTACAAGAGGAAAAGAGAGGGAGAAGCTATGGTGCTGAAATAAAATAAATATGAAATGCACCTCACACTATAAAAGTAGAGCAAGCCTAAGACAACTCCCGCTACAAGCCACCAAACCAAGAAACCTGCATAAAACTGTAAAAGAAGGTTGAGTCATAAAGACCCAATAAATATGCACCTATCAAGTGCAAATGCAATTATGCTGACATGTGCAAGTGGTGTGAATCCCTATGATGCAATCTCAAGCATGCCATTACTCACACAATCTCAAACACCACTATCACGTCACTATTCAAACCAAGACTCACAAGTCTAGCCAAGTGTTTCACCTACACAAGTACACAAGAGAAACCCATGCCTTTGTATCCTTTCAAGACTAATGATAGCACAAGCCACGCGTTCTCTTTACCAAATACCCTCATCCGTACAACTAGGCAACACACCCTAGTACAAACCATAAGGGTCAAGGATCTCAATCACGATCGCAACGACATGGTAAACTATCACATCATCTAGGGAGGACACTCCCAAGAACACAACCCATATACTATAATGCCAATGCCTTCAAGTATCCACGATGAGACACATTTTCAATATTTGCTAATTCCACGACTTATCCAAACATCAACGACTAGCTAATTCCACGACTTAGCCAAACATCAACGACTAGCTAATTCCACGACTTGGATTATGCCCACACAATCCACCAAACCACTATGGATATTACCTATCCTTTCCAATCCTCTAGATAGGTATATATATAGGTACACGTTGGTGAATTTATTTATCTTGCTTTAATAGTTTGTTCAAATCCCGGCTTAACATCACTTTGAAATCATGTCACACGAGTCTCGACCGCCTCACTAAATAAGGATCGGCTTACCCCAATGTGGACTATACTTTCAAAGCATCAGATGAGTCTCGAACCGTCCCACGAGTAAGGACCGGCCTACCCCAAACATGGACCATCACTTTGAAAACCAATTGGAAAACCATTAAGCCCGGGATCGATTTAGAGTCTCCTTGGCGAGGACAAGGATGGACTCACTCACGTCGAAGTGCCATGAGGTATGCACTAACACACGAGGTGCCACGAGAGATGCACATCACACGAAGTGCCACAAGGAATGCACTATCACACGAGGTGCCATGAGGAATGCACCGAAGTATGAGGTGTCACGAGGGATACCCCAACTCACAAGTGCCACGAGGGATGCACTAATTCACCACAATCAAAGACCACATCAATTGGTCATCACACACCACGTTATTTTTGTTGGTTATTTAATAGGTAAATTCATAAGATTGACAAGTTCAATCAAAGGGAACGAGTTTCCCAATCCTAGTGACGAATTCACTTCAAGGGGACGAGTTCCCACCTAAGTCTGACGAATTCACACATCAACACATAGACCTCAAGTCTAGTCATCCAATCAACCGATCCAAGGGTACTACATCGTAGGGACGAATTCCCAATCCAAGTGTGACGAGTTCATACATCGATACCCAATCCTCTTTACTAAGGCATTTCATTAAACACCTATTGTGCATAAGTGCACTCAAGGGTCCTAGTCACCAAGGACACCTAATCCAATATCCAATCCATTACCCATAAGTTCAAGGCCACAAACAAGGGCCTAGGTTAGATTTCCCAAAACATCCAAGGCCACACATACAAGGGCCTAAGTAAGATCACCCAATTCATTCGAGACCGCACACAAGGGTCTAACCAAATTTGACAACTCTAGGAAACCATGACTTATACTCGTAAGTCGCTCGGGCATTCTATCAAACACCTAGCGGGCACAAGATCACCGCTCAATTCCACTAAATTAAACATCTAGGACAAAACACCCAAATTTCTATCAAACTTCAATAATTCAAATACACGTCCTAGACATCAATTGACTAATACATATTCTCACAATCACCAAGAACACTCTAATCCAATACAAGGATGAGTCCAATTTCATTTTATCAAACATGGGTAATTTCATGATTTTCAAAACAAGGGTTTTTAAGAAAACCTTTGATTTTAATCTCGTAAATCAAATTAATGGCCTAACACAATCACATAGACACAAGATAGGAGCATATTTACCTCAAGCTCCAACAATGGCGGAAACTCTAGCTGCGAAGTTATCGGCACCGATGAACCTATGCACATCAATGGAAAGGGGACGACGATGAGAATGCAAGTCTCAAAAGAACCAATATGAGAAACCCACTTTACACAAAGACTTACCTGAAATTCCGAGAGGATGATGTCGAAACCTAGGTTGCCGGAAAGCCCTTGCCGCGGGAAACAACATTAAACCTTGCAAGAATTTCAGGAGAGGTTCGAATGGCCCTCACAACTTAGAGAGAGGACAGGAGAGAGCTCATATGGAGGTAGAGAGAGAAGAGCTAGGGTACAAATAGGGGAGACTATGACCAAATCGTGCAAACTATGGTATATATAGCCCCCCTACGTGAAATGACCAAACTGCCCTTAATTAGCCAATTCTGGGCTCTGTGCACCGGTGCAAACCCTCTCTACACCGGTGCAAACCTGTACTGATGACGAACAGAAGACTTTTGCACCAGTGCAAGCTTCCACTGCACCGATGCAAACTCTCCTACACTGGTGCAAACCTCCTTTGCACTGATGCAAACTAATCCGGACAGAACAGTGAGTTTTGTGCACCGGTGCAACCTCTCCTTGCACCGATGCAAACTCCAAAGAACACCTTGCACCGGTGCAAACTTACTTTGCACCGATGCAAACACCTCCTGATGTGATATTTCTAAGCCAAACTCTCCCGGGACTTCCCCGAGACACTCCGAATCAAATACGAACCAAATGAGTGAACCAAGAAGGAGTTCAACGCTTGATTCTAATCACCAATCTAAGCCAAGGAATCCAAAATAAATCCATTTATCGATTAGAACAGTGAATTAAATTCCGGAAAATGTATTTAGAAAATACGAGTTGTTACACCATGGATGCCATTCTTGGTATCTCCCTTTTCCTACTTGTTTTGTACTTTCTTTTAGTTCTTGTACACAAACTTATTTATGCATATAGACTTGTAAACTTTAATATATTCATTTTCTTATTGCATTGATGTTCCCATTCCCGTCTATTTCCGCACATGGTTTGGGTAGATATTTATTTACTTGAACTTGTTGTCATGGTTTTCAATATTTAAAAAAATGGTTTAAATTATTAGGCATGACAGTTAGTACATTGCATGTGCATATTTGGTGGAAAATGGCATGCATGAGTAAAATGGTACAATTTTGCATTTGGGAATATTGTTTAAAGAGAAAAGAAAAGTATGCAATTATCCATGCATGGTACGTATGGTAATATACTAGGCTTGTGTAGGACGTATTGCATATCTTGGTATAAATCCAAAAGGCGTGTGGGACATACCAAAAATATGCGTGGGACATATATTTGTACCTTATAATGGTACCGGGGGATTTCCCAATGATATTGTGCATGGGATGTACCGTGCATGGGATGCACAAATTATTGACTATAGCAATAATCTATTTTCAGTACATGGGATGCAAAAATAATTCTTTTGAAAATGTCTTCGGCCAAAACTATATTTATACTATCATGCATGGGATGCATCATACATGGGATGCACAATTGTTTTGATAATAAGCTACGGCCAAAAGAGATTTGGAATATGAGTTTCAGTCATGGAAATCATTCTAGTTATCGTGCATAGGATGCATGGATGTCATGTGTAATAGACTTTGGTCATGGGGTAAAAATGGGTGTGGTTTTATGTATGAGTTACATGTACATGAGTTGCGTGTGTGTGTGTATAGCATGACTAAGGATATATATAAGATGTAATAATAGCCCAAATTGCATGATAATGTGTTAAGGTATGAAAGTGTACATGGCATCATGTAAAGATGCATATGTGTGAGTTTGCATGGTTGCATGTAAAGAAGTTGCGGTAGTCTTGTGTTGTGTACTTATGTGTAATGCATATTGTTGATACCCCATTTTGGCTCACCACCTGAAATCAGTCAAGTCAAGGCCGGAATAAATCAGTCAACTTCAGAACCGGCCAAATCGGACTCAGAACGGATCAAAACATATTCCCGGCATGTCTGAACCTTCTCACAAGCAAGACCGGCAACAGGCACGGATGACTTATCAATGGACAAACATCGGCAAAAGGTCCGAGAACATTTCTCTGAAGACAGATTTTTGAAACGATGTGCGGTTTGTGACAAACAGTAAGCAGACGCCGAAGAAGCCGACACACGGCATGCACTCCAGGCCGGTATCAATAGAAACTCATGAGAATGTCCGAAATTCAATCTCTCAATGGAAATTTGATCGTAAAGTCATTACTGAG
>NMUG010007726.1:0-11947 GCA_002855965.1 Monotropa hypopitys | reverse complement strand
CTGCACCGGTGCAAATGCACCAGAATGCAGAAAATGATGCATCAATGACTCCAAGGCTCTCCCGAGATGCCCCGAACTAGCACCGAATAATTTGAATAGGTTCAATGGGGACCCAAGCGATATACTTACGCTTGATACGATAAAATGGATATATTTTACACCCAATGAACTATTTGAACCAAAATTCTAAACGATAAAATTTTTAAAACGAATATAAATCGCGTTAAAATTTATGGAGTGTGACACAAGATGTGAGAAGTCAAGAACAAAACGACGATAATAGCCCGCAAGCCCCAAAAAGCTGTGAACTTCAAACACGTTGGATAGTCTAGGCCAAGAAGTAATGGCTTAAATCTTTATCGAATCAATAGAGATGCCCTCTTGAGACACAACATGTCCCAAGAATTTTACCTCAGATAGCCAAAACTCGTATTTACTGAGTTTGGCATACAACTGATACTCTCTCAAAAGTTCAAGAACAATGTGAAGGTGAGTCTGGTATTCCTCCGCTGAAGCATAATAAATCAAAATATCATCTACAAAGACCACAAAAAATCTATCCAAGAATGGCCAGAAGATGCGATTCATCAAATCCATAAAAGTCACAGGAGCATTGGTGAAACTGAATGGCACGACCACGAATTCCAAGTGACCATAGCGAGTATGGAATGCAGTTTTAGAAATATCTTCCTCCTTGATGTGCAACTGATGATAACCTGATCGCAAATCTATCTTCGAAAAGCAAGTAGAACCTTGCAACTGATCAAATAGATCGTCAATCCGAGGCATATGATAACGATTCTTTATCGTTCTTAGATTCAATGAGTCGAGCGCACTCGATCATGTCTACAAAGATCCGAATCCTATGACCAACAATGAGATGTTGGATAGACAGATGGAGACCTCTCTCAAACCTATTACGTTTCTTCTCTTTCGAGTTTACCCAATCTTGGGCAAACCTTGATAGAGTCTGGAACTTCATAGCATACTGAGTAACGGACATGGCTCCTTTCTCAAGCCTATCAAACTATTCTCTCAGATGATCACGATATGATTCGGGAAAGTATTGACTTTCAAAGGTGGCTTCGAAATCATATGATCAATGATTGCCTCAGGATTGGCACCTCCAAGCACTCTCAATGCGTCTCTTCTAGCTTCAACGATAGACGTCCACCATTCATTTGCCTCGCCGATGAGCTGATACTAGGCAAGTGAAATACAAACCTTGTTCTCTAAGATTTTAAGATTTCGAAGATCTTACGAATCTCCGTCATTCAATGGTTACCAGTTAGTTGGTCTGGAGCCAACTGACTGGCTGCCCGCACCTGCATCGTTTCTGCCTCTACCCCAGTTTCCCTGAGACTTAGGACTGCCATGACCCTTGTTAAAGAAACCCTTCTTCTCACTGCTCCTTACATCATTGCCATCACTGTGAGTCTTCCCAGACCAACTGCCACCTGACTTGGTCTTCTTGGCACGATGATCAAACATTGCTTGCATGTCTTCCATGATTTGTCTTGCCATCTCCACAAGATTCGCATAATTCCTCTCTTGGAAGGACGTCAATCGGGTAGCAATGTTGGGGATCAACCCACCCCGAAAGCGCTTGCAACTCTTTGTATCCGTATTTAATAGATCCACTGCATATCGGGATAACTCAGCAAACTTTGCTTCGTACTATGATACAGACATGTTGCCCTGCTTCAAATATAAAAAGACATTCTCTTGCTCCGTCCGGTAACTCTCCGGACAATACTGGTCATTGAACCCTGTCACAAATAATTCTCAAGTCACCACTCGAGGAACTGCAGGAACTTGCCCATCATCGCCTATAGTAAGTTATCAATGGTAAGCCTCCCACCATGATCGGGCCTCACCTTTCAGATTGAAAGAGGCCATATTCACCCTCTGCTCATCACTAACACCCAACATCCTCAGAACACGCTCCACTCCCTTTAGCTAGGCTTCATCCACAACAAGGGATACTGTCTTCTCAAACTTAGTGGGTTGGAGTCTCTGAAAGCATTCCATCGGACCAATATCTGCCCCCGGATCACGCTGCGCCATCTGCCATTGCATAAATGCAGCATGGTTATCAAGAAATGGTGCCATAGCAACCTCAATCCAGTTAGGGTTGTTCACCTGGAGAGGATTCTCCTAAACTGGGGGTTGGTTAACTTTCCTATCAGCAGGTCCGGTCGAAGCGGCATCCTCAATATTCTCCATCACTATAGTTTCTATTTATAAGGAAGGAAAAGAAAACTTTCCTTTAGTTATAATAGTACATGCAACAACAACACATAACAAGCAATACGTAAAACTGAATTACATCACATGAGCATCTAACACTTCCAGGTTCACTTGCCAGTCATACTCAACCAACTACTTCTAAACAATTCATATACTTCATCTCTTATACATAGACTTCTAGACTTAGCCAATCCTAGACCCGGTATTCCGTTAGTCATGCTTTTCCATTTAACTTCCCAAGACTTCCCATATGAAAATGCATTGATCAAGAACTTTTCAAATCAGATTTCAAGGTAGTTGCATGGGTGTCAAAGTAACACACATGATACTTTCGGAATATACTCTACCAATCCCATCATAACTCTCACCTCAAGATCCTTCCTTGACATCCAAACACTCTTAACCTAGGACCTATCAACCTAGAGCTCTGATACCAAGCTGTCAAGACCCATCCCGGAATACGACTTATAACGGTCCCCCGGCGACGAAAATCCTGACTC
This sequence comes from Monotropa hypopitys, assembly GCA_002855965.1. Lineage (NCBI taxonomy): Eukaryota > Viridiplantae > Streptophyta > Magnoliopsida > Ericales > Ericaceae > Monotropa > Monotropa hypopitys. The sequence goes on along the minus strand of NMUG010007726.1, from coordinate 9,197 downwards.
AAAACATACATCAAACTAAAACCCAAGGCCAATTGAACTGCAAATGCAATACCAACTTAGCAACGGAAGAAACAGTCATAAGGATCTTAATACACACGTACTACCTCTAAATAAAATCAAGTACTAAGGCCAAACATGACCACCAAAAGAAAAACAAAAGTACATGATAAGTCTTTTACATCAAGCCTCTCGGGCTACCTCATATAGATTATCCAAATTCTAGTAATAATAAGAAACACAACAAGAAGGGAATGAACCCCTAGCCGCAAAAATACCTAACATGACACCTGGCTGGAAGTGAACCGCTAAGCATCCTCACCTGGATATATTTGCAAGCAAAGAAAGTAAGACATATCCAGGAATATGTTAGATATGAATCAATGTATATAATCCATAAATGAACATATGATGTAACAAGTAAACAAATAAGAAGTGAAAGACAATAATGTAGCATGTAACGCGTATTTATTTCCTTTCTCGTTATCATAATATGACAACTTGTTCATATCAAGTTCTCATTCAGTTTTAACTCCATTTATTCGATGGTTAGACCAATCAACGTATACGGTCAAATCATGTTGGGTCCCCGACCTTAGCCCCATATAGCAATGCATTGCAATTTGGGCGAATCAATCAAGTCTTTATCACCCCACACTTGGCCTCACTGCTTATAATCAAGCATGCCGGGGTATTTCCATAATTTTTCACATTCTTTTAAAAATTGCCCCATACTTGGCCTCATATCTTAAAATCAAGCATGTTGGGGTTGTTCCACTTTACATTTCTTACCATTTATACGTAGGGCTTTCCACAATTCAAGTCCAATGATTTATGTGTCAAGTACATGCTTTATAGTTCAGTGTTCAATGGCATGGCATAACACAAGTAGCATCAAATATCCACATAAGAAAGTAGGAAATGGCATGTCATGAAAGTCACGGAGGAAGAATCGTCCAAGTATACACAAGATATGCATCTTCACGTAAAAGCATATAAGGAACACATAGGCCAATCAATCACACCATCACGAAATCACATAAGGAAAACATACATTGAAAAGATCTAACATACTCACCAAATGTATACGGGAAGTCCGAATAAGCTAAGGTTGTTGCTTCGATGACCCGGGCACTTCTCCTGATCCAACGTAGCTAAGTTAAAAACAATTATAATTTACAACTTGTGTAAATAAGACAACGTTTGTTTTCTAGATCATTCTTGTCTAATAAAGGCTTTAGGAACCTTTTAACAACCTTATAATGGTCAATTAGGACATACCCCATCAAATCCCGGCTTTATTTTTCATTCCTTAACTTCTTCCCAAAATCCCAACAGAAGCCTTCTGTATCGGTACGGGTACCCGCGTACCGGTACAGCCGAACAGAAAGTGTGCGTACTAATTGGGACCTACAGCATACCGGTACAGGCTTAAAATTTGCTGAACCGAGGGGTTTTGTGTCGGTACGCGAAGAAGATGTACCTGTACGGCTTAAGGTTTTCTGGTAACTAGTTTGTCCAGAATCGCCCAAAATCGCCCTAAACCTTTACAACCCCGATTTTTGGTTGCTCTATTGCAACTTACACCATGATTCCTCAGCCCTCTAAGGTCAACATACTCTAACAAGGAGTACTACAAACATCAAACAAGGCTCCAAATCGAAAACCAAAAATGTAGGTCTAGGAATTTCTTCCCAAAAACGAAATTGACTCAAATCCCTCAATCTAGCCCAACAATAGACGAAAGCAAAAAATAAAATTGGTAAAGATGTTCTTACCTGAGTTGGGAACAATGTTGAAGAAGAGATTTCCCTTAGATTTCCCTTCAAAAACTCTCTCCAAGCAATTCTCCTTCTCCCTCTCTCTAGCTCAGATTTGCTCAAGCACAATGGAGGCTAGGGCATCCACTTAGCCCCTAAAAATCTGGACACTTGGGTAAAATACCCTCATGCCCAACTAAATACTACAAGTTAACCTTAGCTCTAATTACCCTTAAGGCCCATGTATACACATTCTTTCATAAAGCCCCTCCTAAATAGGTTTTAATGTTTTACTTAAACCCTCAACATTGTACACTGTCATTTAATTATTCAGTTCTCTAAGTATTCTTACGAGAATTAATGGAACGGGTGTGACAACTCACCCCCTATTAAAGAAATTTTGCCCTCAAAATTAAAATAAGAATACCTGACGCGAAAAGATGTGGATATTTGGATTTCATCGTCTCTTCTCCTTTCCATGTTGCTTCTTCAACTCCATGGTTCGCCCATAATATCTTCACCCACAGAATCAACTTGGAGCAAAGGACTTGCTCCTTCCTATCAAGGATCCTCAACGGAATTTTCGAATACGACATGTCTTCTTTAATCTCCACAACATCTGCCTTCCAGATGTGAGAAGGGTCTCCAATATATTTGTGAAGCGCAAATATATGGAAGACATCATGAAGCCTAGACAATTACGTAGGCAATGCCAAACGATACACAGTCACCCCAACTCTCTCCACAATTTCATATGGACCAACGTACCATGGAGCCAATTTACCCTTGCCCTTAAAACGGATAACTCCCTTCCAGGGTGACACACGAAGAAACACTCGGTCACTAACCTCAAACTCCAATTCCCAGCGTCGGTTGCCAGCATAGCTTTTCTGCCGACTTTGAGAAATCTTCAATCTCTCTCGAATTAATTTCACACCCTTTGAAGACTGTTGAATCAATTCCAGACCAAGTACTTATCGCTCCCGACTTCGCTCCAACAAACGGGTGTACGACAATGCCTCCCATACAAGGCCTCATATGGAGCCATGCCTATACTACTTTGATAGCTATTGTTGTAGACGAATTCCACTAAGGGTAGGTAGTCATCCCAAGAGCCCGGAAAATCTAGGACACAACCTCGCAACATGTCTTCAAGGATTTGGATGGTTATTTCTGACTGACCGTCTATTTGTGGATGGAAAGCCATACTGAACTTTAGAGAAGTACCCAAGGCATGTTGCAGGCTATGCCAAATTCGGGATGTGAACTTGGGATCCCTATCACTCACAATGGATACTGTCATCCCATGAAATCTGACAATTTCCGCAATATAAATCTTGGCGTACCGATCGGTAGTGTAAGTAACGCTCACTGACAAAAAATGTGCCGACTTGGTCAAACTATCAACCACCACCCAAATAAAGTCAAATCCCTTGGCAAAATGCGGTAGCCCAACAATGAAATTCATAGTAATGTGCTCCCACTTCCACTCAGGTATCGGTAAGTTTTGAAGTAGACCAGTCGGTCGTTGATGTTCTACCTTAACCCGTTGGCAAGTCAAGCACCTAGCCACAAACTCTGCAATATCTATCTTCATCCCTTTCCACCAAAAGTTCTTGTGGAGATTCAGATACAGTTTGTTGCCACCGGGATGCATAGCATAAGCCGAACTGTGAGCCTCATCCAAGATTTCACGTCTCAATGCAAGATCACAAGACACACACATTCTACTACCCAAGTAACATGACATCCCCTCTAATCCGAAACTCCCCAATTTCCCCATCAATAACCTGATGTTTCTTTAACTTCAACTTCTCATCTAACTCTTGCCCATCTCTAATGTGATCAACAAACATTGGCCGAATGAAAAAACAAGCCAATAACAGATCATTCACTCCAAAATGTAACTCGACATTCAACTTCTTAATTTCACAAAAATTCTCAACTCGGGCACATTGGACACAAGACAAACTCCCTGACGATTTCCGACTCAAGGCGTCGGCCACCACATTGGCCTTTCTCGGATGATAATGAATGGTTCAGTCATAATCTTTAATGAGTTTAACCATCTTCGCTGCCTCAAGTTTAGTTCTTTTTGAGTGAACAAATACTTGAGACTTTGATGGTCTGTGTAGATTTCACACATGACTCCATACAAATAATGACACCACTGCATGAGTACAAACACCACCGCTGCTAGCTCTAGATCATGAGTAGGGTAGTTCAACTCGTTAGGCTTTAGCTGCCTTGATGTGTATACAATCACCCTGCTCCTCTGCATCAAAATACAGCCTAATCCCTACAAGGATGCATCACTGAAAATAACCATGTCATTGGTACCCTCCAAAACCAATAAGACAGGTGCCGAAACCAGTTTCTCCTTCAAGGTCCGAAAACTTTCTCACATTCATCTTACCAAACAAACCGCACATCCTTTCTGATCAACTTTGTCATTGGCAAGGAGATGGAGGAGAACCCTTTAATGAAACGACGGTAGTAGCCGGCCAATCCTAGAAAACTCCGGATTTCCGACACATTAGTGAGTCTCTCCCAACTCACTGCTGCCTCAATTTTCTTCGGATCCACCCGAATGCTATCACTAGAAATTACGTGGCCCAAAAACACCACACTTCTCAGCCAAAACTCACACTTGCTCAATTTCCTATACAAATGCTTTTCTCTCAAGGTCTGAAGCACAATTCGGACGTTGTGTCCATACTCTTCTTCATTCTTCGAATAAATCAAAATATCATCGATAAACACCACTACAAAAGAATCTAAGTAGGGTTGGAATACCCTATTCATTAGATCCATAGAGACTGCAGGAGCATTGGTAAGCCCAAAGGGCATAACCAAAAACTCGAAGTGCCCGTATCTCATTCGAAAGACAGTTTTTGGAACATTGCCATCCTTGATCTTCAACTGGTGATACCCAGATCTCAAATCAATTTTGGAGAAGATAGTTGCCCCTTGAAATTGATCAAAAAAGTCATCAATTCGGGGTAAAGGATATTTATTCCTTATGGTCGCCTTGTTTAGTTGACGATAGGCTATGCACATCCTCATAGGTCCGTCTTTCTTCTTCACAAACAACACCGGTGCACCCCAAGGAGACATGCTCGGCCGAATGAATCCCTTATCAAGGAAATCTTTCAACTGAATCTTCAATTCATACAACTCAGCTAGAGCCATTCTATACGACACAATTGAGATGGGGCTTGCTCTCAATCTCTCGGTTCGGCACCAGTTGTAACATCCCAAACTCCAAAATACCAAATAAATTGTGGAATAAATTTTTTCTTTTGGAATAAATACCTCAAATTAACTTTGCACATGAAAAGAGAAACAATCACACCTCACCATCGGTGTCTCATCACTAAAAAGATAACATGCTCCAAGTGTTGTAACAACCCAAAAAGTAATGACATGATACAACGTGCTACTAAAAGTCTGCTTCAAATTTAAACAACTACTACAAGAAAAAAAAAAGTTGCAAGGACTAGATACTACCAAGAGCACACCACTAGCTTCAAATCTTCTTCCCAGCAATACTTCTCTCTAGCCGCGTAGTGGACCGCTATCACTAAATACCTATTTCCAAGTCAAAAATAAGAAAATAGAGTGTGAACATATGCATCGCAAGTTCTAGATGAAAGGCAAGTAAGAGCATGATTTAACTTTAAAATTAACAATTTTCCAAAAATAGGAAAGATGCAATGCCATGCAATGATACCAAATCCCTCTCAGCTTCCACATTTAAAATGCCTTTCATACATATATAATTGGACCGCAGCCCCTTTTCAACATAGTGGACATCTCATGTCCGTTTTATTTTAAAATAGCTATTACTCTATGCAATAGTTCGTGCACCCCGTACACTATCACATGGAACCGCAGCCCCATTCCAACATGTTGTCGAACTGCAGCCCGTCCTCGACATGTAACCCATTCCAACATGCCGTCGAACCACAGCTCGACCTTGACATGTAATAGGGGCATCCCCCACGGCTATATAGGCACCAATTATCCTCCGCTATATCTTATATACACATAGTATGTAACCCACTTTCCAAAACTCGTTCATAAAACAAGCCCATAGGCTATAGCTTTTCTCAAAACTTCTTTGTCAAAATCTTTTCTTCAAAAACATAACCGTAGGTTAAACACCACTCACATATGCATATGCTAAACACATGATACATGCCATGCAACTTTCCATGAATTTTGTGCAATTACTACAAAATAAAAGAGTACAAGCATCTAATCCGAGGCAATGCCCTTTGCTGTCCTTCCGGACCATAACATACAGAACCTACCAAACTTGGCCAGGGAAGAAGCCATGCTGTCCTTCCGGACCATAATCTAATATGCCAAAGTTGACGGGGTCAATGTCCTTTGCTGTCCTTCCAGATCATAACTCTTGGAAAAAATAATAAACCAAAATTGCTATGTACGACATGTAAATTATTAATTGCCAACAATATGGCCGAGGCAATTGCCCTAGTACAATAAAAAAGAAAATATCCAAGAAAAATGATGCCAAGTGGTCGGGGCAACAAACCCTTTCAATGGTAGTACATCCTTAAATGTTTTGCATTCCAAGGTCTTAGAATCTTCCGTCCGGTTAAGTCTTCAAGCCGGTATGAACCCGGGCTGATGATTTCTATGACTCGGTAGGGCCCCTCCCAATTAGGACCAAGCTTTTGCTTCTTGTTTGCCCCAATTGCTCTCCGTAGGACCAAATCATCCAACTTGAATGTACGTATCCAGACTGTACGATTGTATAATTGTGCCAATCCCTGTTGATATGCTGCAAGTTTGATGCGGGCACCATCTCTTCGTTCTTAGGTCAAGTCCAGATCCTTCATGATGGCCTGGTCATTTTTCTCTGGGCTGAAACACTCAGTTTGGATTGTTGGCAACCCGACTTCCAAGGGAATGACTACTTCCATGCCAAATGCTAAGGAGAAAGGCATTTGGCCAGTTGGTCTTCTAGGTGTAGTTCGGTAAGCCCACAGAACATGGTATAATTGCTCATCCCATCTTCTTGTGGCCGCTATTAGTCTTTTCTTTATACCAGACTTGACCGTCTTATTAGAAGCTTTGGCTTGACCGTTTCTCTAAGGGTAGCTAGGAGTAGAGTTATATAACCGGATCCCGTACTCTATATAGAAATCGATAAATAAGTTTTCGACAAACTATGCCCCGTTATCCGATACCAAAGCATATGGCACCTCAAATCTGGTCACAATATTCCTCCAGATGAAGCACTTCACATCTGATTCATCAATGGTTACGAGTGGCTCTGCTTCCACCCATTGTGAAGTATTCAATAGACGTGATGAGGAATTTTAATCCTCCAAGAGTAGTAAGGAGTTTGCCCACAATGTCCAGGACCCACTGGGCAAAGGGCCATGGACTGGTCAATAGATGTAGGTCCACAACCAGCTGATGAATGACCAGACAAATCTATGACAGCTATCGCACTTCTGGACAAAGTCCCTTGTGTCAGAATGCATTGTTGGCCAAAAATATCTTTAGGTGATAGCCCGGTGGGCCAAGGACCTTCCTCCGAAATGGCATTCATAGCTTTTGGTATGTATCTCGTTCAATACGGTCTGGACCAAACTAGGATGAACACAGAAGAGGTATGGTCCGGAGAAAGGTCGTTTATAAAGCTTGTGATCCGGTGAGAGCCAATATCGGGCTTCCTTGTGTTCAATCTGATGAGCTCGCCTCTTGTCAGTCGGGAGTACATTGTCTTTAAGGAATGCTACAATTGGGTCCATTTAGCTTGGACCCGGGTTGATGTTGAGGACTTCCCTTTCTTCCCCCGGATCAATGCTGGGTCACTAAAGTGTCCCAATAATAATGGCCTGCATCATGGACTGAGACCAATCCAGCCAATACGTTAGTGTGCACGTTGTGTTCCCATCCTATTTGTAGGAGGGTGTATTTTGAGAAATTCCCTGCCAGTTCCATGGCCTACTGAATGTACCGACACATTCTGTTATTCCGGGACTCATACTCCCCGGTCATCTAGTTTACCACAAGTTAAGAATCGTTGTAAGTGGTGAGATCCATGATTCCCAACTCTAGAGCCATCCGTAAGCCGATAAGAAGGGCTTCGTACTCAGCCTCATTGTTGGAGGCCGGAAACTCCAAGTGAATATCATGCTCATGAATTATTCCATCCGGTGAGCTAATAACGACTCCAGTCCCAGATCCTCAGTTGTTTGATGCTCCGTTGATGTACAACTTCCAACCAAAGTCGATCCCAGGATCCTGTGTTGCTTCGAGACCTGAGTGATTGTTTTGGGGCTCTACCGGATCATCTTCAATTGGCCTGGGGGAGAATCCTGCTACGAAATTGGCCAAGACCTGATCTTTGATAGCGGTCTGGGGCAGATACCGGATGTTGAAATTGGCTATTTCTACAGCCCACTTTGAAATATGGTTTGACAAGTCAACTTTCTGGAGTACAGGTTTTAGAGGGTGCTCCGTTAAGACTATGATAGTGTGATCTTGGAAATATGGGGCCAGATTTCGAGATGCTGATATAAGTGCCAATGCCAACTTTTCCAGGGGCAGATATCGAGTCTTTGCATCTAGTAGAGTTTTACTGGAGTAATATACTAGGAGATGGTTCTGCCCCTCCTGTCGTACCAAGACTGAACTGACCGAGTGCCGTGAAATACCAAGGTAGAGGAATAACTTTTCATGCTCCCGTAGGGTAATAAGCAATGGTGTTTCAGTCAAGTATTACTTCAGTTTGGCCAAGGCTTATCCTGACCTTTCAGTCTATTGGAAATTCTGTTTGCTTGATTTTTTAATTAAATCAAAGAAAGGTCGGCACTTATCTGATGACTGGCTAATGAACCGGTTCAATGTTGCTGTCATCCCAGTCAGCATCTGCACTTCATTGATGGTCTGGGGATCCTGTAGATTCCGGATTGTTGTGATATGGTTCGGATCTGCCTCAATTCCTCTTCGGGTTACCAAATGTCCAAGAAATCTTCCGGAGCCTACCCCAAAGGCACATTTCTCCGCATTAAGTTTATGCAGGTGCTCCTTCAGCAAATTAAAGATGATTCGTTGATCCGTTGCCATTATTAGCAACCGTCCCGGATATTTTGTCGCAATATCTGGGATCTCCCAAGCTTTCCATACTGTGGTAGCCGGACCCTGACTATCTTGGGCCGGACCCCCACCAATCCGGATCAGCTCAACATCCGGATCCAACACACATCTCACGGAGCAATCCAGGGCCGTCGGCCTCACGGACCTCCGGACATACACTGTTGTCGGACAGATCCGGCGGATCATCAAGTGTTCGACATCTTAAGCAGTCTCAACGGACACCAGAAGGAGCCAGGTCGGGCCGGCCATGCGGTCTCCTTCAACCTTCGGCATTCCTATCCGGACGTCAAGGAAGCCCAA